>JBBMKA010000026.1:3239232-3250987 GCA_037833695.1 Sechiopsis laciniata
GAATTTGTAAAATTAGGATTGATGGGTTTTCTTAATTTGATGTTTATGTTTTGTAATTTTAAAGAAATTTAAGTGATTTTTGTAATAAAAATTAGGAATTATTTGCAGAAGATGAAAGGAAAAAAATGACTAAAATATTAAAGATGAGGAAGGAGAGGAAGTGAAGAAGATGAAAATTATTATAAAAAAAATTAATACTTTAATTTTCTAGCCAACTCATCAAGTTTCTAACCATAGTTAACATTTTTTTAACCACAAGGACTATTTTTTAATTTTTTACATAGTTGAGGGACCAAAATTAAATTTTTTACATAGTTAAGGGACCAAAATTAAACTTTTGAAAGTTTATGGACCAAAATTGAACAAACTTGATAATTGGAGGACTAAAATTAAACTTTTGAAAGTCGAAGGACCAAAATGGAACAATCTTGATAGTCAAGGGACCAAAATGGTATTTTAACCTTTTAAAAATTGAGAAATTGGATTACAATAACTTTTAGAAATCAGAGGAATAAATATGACTTTGACCACAACAATTTTAAAATATAATGGGAGTCGAATTCAAAAACCTCTTGATTCATATGTGGATTAATATCGTTCAACTATTGTTGTTATGATAATTTTTCATTCTTTTTAATTAACTTAAATAACTGTGTTTTATATATGAATGCATACGCTTCTTTTGAATTCAATTGACAAATTTGATCAACTATATATATATATATATAACGAAAGCACAACTGAATTTGACGTTTAAAGTTCAAATCTTATACTAAAAAACCCTGGTAAAGAGTATCACAATATTAGGAGTAATTTCTACCGAAAAGGTTGGTAGCGTGTTGGTTTTAATGTTTTGTGGTAATTCAATATAATTCTACGATCACAAATTCGATCCTAAAAATGGGTATTTAGCTTTCATTCAGTTATAATGGGCCGGCATGTTTATTATAGTGAATGATAGACGAGTTTATAGATGGTTGTATGAACCAATTTTCTCATGTGTGGAAAAAATGGATGGAAAAATCAGAATGCCAATAAAAGGACCTCAAGTGCCGTTGTCGTTGTAACATTGTCTTGAATAGCTGCAAATTTCCCTTCTTGATGATCGACCTGTAATAGCTGTAACTTTTCCTTTCCCATCTATTCACCTGAATCATTATGAATAAATACACAATATGACATTGAAAATTTGGCATCCACAGTTTAACAATTCTATACGAATGTCCGCAAACTACGCTTCTTATTCAGTCACTTCTTTTTTTTATGTGAGTGTCCGACCTATTTACACACATCTTGAATGTTCTTACGAAACAAACTGTCTAATCCTACAATATTTAAATATAAAAAAAAAAAAAAATTAATACAAAATTATTATTTTTAGTCAGATGGCCAAACTCCTCTTCCACTAGGGTCACCCCCACAACAGTTTTCAGTATGCACTTAGAACAAGTTCCATCTGCTGTTATGTATCTTTTTCTCTAACGTAGTTATGGAGCACTATTTTATCCTATTTGAAGATAAATTTTATTTCTATTTTAAATTAGGCTTGAAGTAAAAGCAAATTGAACCTGTCAAAATCCCGCTATCTCAATTTGATTTCAAAGTTTAATGCAACTATGTACAGTTTTTTCTACCCTTCAAGAAATTGGTGATTTTTTCCATTGAAAATATCATCCAATACCGTGTTGATGAGTAACAACATTCATCCACTAGAGAACAAAGACATGTGAAAGTTACGTAAGTGGTTATCATAGATTGAATTCAGAACCTATTAGTTTACCAATCCTCTCTCGACTACTAAACTGCCTCAAAGTTAATAAAGTTTCTTGATAGGGACAAATTTCTGGTCAATTTGATGCAGAAATCGTCAAGGCATAAGGGTCTTAGGTTAAACCCAAATCTACTCTATTTTTGTAGCTTGGCCTAAATTAACAATATGAACTTATTAAGAACCACCATACATAAAACTATATTCTTAGGATCATGCAGAAAGAGAAATGAAATGCATGATCTTCATTCAGATAGTTTCTTTTTATGGTTTCCTTGAGCCAAAGCCTGTCATTAGCAAAGGAAGTCAAGTGTAGTAAGTTTCCAGTAAGTTTAAAATCATCAAACATCATATCAAAACAGAAAAGAAAGATTAGCAAATTATAAAACCATAGTCTTAAGAAAAATCTATGGAAACCGTACTACTTTCAGGTGCCTTCAAGTGCTAATCAGTACAAAGGAAATTTCAAACTCCAGTGTGATCAATATTTAAACAGAAACAACATTCAGGTTTTCTCCCCTTCCTGCAACAAAGCTGGAAAATGTCAATCAAGGTTATTGCTGATCTGAGCTAAAACTTAAGTTGGAACATATAATTCAGGTGCAATCAGCGGTTGATTGGAGTGTGCATCCGAGTTACGATTCTTTCTACGGCATCACGTGACATCACAAGAGTATCATGAAGTAGGATGCTGTAAACGTTCAAACCCTACAGGATAAAATTGGGTAAAGACGTTAGATTATAACACGAGACAAATCAGATGGTTGCCAATATTTGCATCTTAGCAAGATATGCCTCTCCATGAAACCTAATATATATCCTTGAATGTCTAGGCCAACTTATCCACATTTCGACTATTTTCACGGATACATTACCTGACCTTACAACATTTAATTGTCAAAGAAACTTATAAGAAATTAATTTCTAGGTAGATAGTCAACATAGATAACCACTTAAGCCAACCCATAATGCTTTCCATGAAACCTAATATGTTCGGGTACCAGTGTAAATGAAAAGGAACAGGAGGACCATCTAGAAATTCGCGAAAGATCCTCGTGAAATGAAATGAAATGTTTTCTGATTGATAAATTTTAACATCAAGCGGAAGATCCTCGTGAAAGATGAAGAATGCCTAAATGATCTGGAAAAATATAAGACATTTTATAATTTTAAGAGTCTCTTGAAAATTGAAATTTGATTTTATCTAAAAAAGATGGCAAGGAGATCTTAAACTACAATATTCAAAGCTGAATAATAAAAGATAGACAATAAGCTAGGGCCAGGGGCTTTTTCTAAGCAATTTCAATGCAAATTCATATTTTATGAAATTAACAAAAAAAAGAGAAGCAATCTAGACTCACGATTGAAGGCAAAACATTAACGTAATGAAGGTTTTGTGTGGCCAATTTCAGCTTCTCATCTATGGGCCCACCATCAACTAGCAGTACTTTTTTAGCATTCTCCATTTCACTGACATAGTTCACGATATTCTTCGTCTTGTGTGAAGGGACGTCCAAATTATCAAATATTAGAAGCTGCGAGCCACAAATTTTACAGAGTGAGCAGAAGCTTATGGAAAGAAAACAACTTGTGCTCGAACTTGTGTATGAACCAAAGCATTGAAGTGAAAAATCCATCCCACGTTTTCAGCTTGTGTCCAATATTAGACCCATTAAAATGATTGCAAGAAAGAAAAACTTGCCTTTCCTTCAGCAGCTCGAGCTGAAAGAGCGATCATCAAACCCAAGCGACGAACTTTCTTATTAAGCTTGAAAGCATGACTTCGTGGTTTAGGGCCGTGCATTGCCGCACCACCTCTGAACTATAATCATTATTCAGTTCCTTTGCAACTACTGTATAATATCTTTGCATTATCAATATCAGAATTTAAAGTAAATTCTTAGCTACCTGGGGACCACGCAGTGTTCCGTGCCTGGCTCTACCAGTACCCTTTTGTCGCCATGGCTTTCTCCCTGTTCCACTAACCTCGCTAATTGTTTTTGTCGAATGTGTTCCCTATTATCACTAGAGATGCTTAGTAACTGATATTCACATCTAAAAACATACCCACAACTCGCATCTTGCAGATTAAATACATTCTAAGCGTATATTGACACTTCGAAGAATTGACTAACCACCTTCTACACCTATAAGAATTGTAACATTATTAGACAACGCTTACACTATTTCCCATTTTAAGAAACCGTTTCTTCCAAGACAAAGACCTACATGTTAATGAAATTACCAACGGATTTGTCTCCTTGACAACAAATTAAATGCAACTTGCAAGATTGAAACTCGACATGTAGCCAATAACTAATCCTGGTAAATTATTCTCTAATACAATTAATCAACTAAATATCCATCCACTATTCAATCATTAATCCGGTCTCAGGCTGTAGTACATAAAGATGCAATAACCAATACCTGTTGTCTTTTTGCAAGCTGCCATCTAACTACCCGATGAATAATGTCTTTCCTGATAGGAAGGTCAAAAACATCTCCAGCCAAGACCATGAAACCTTTGTCTTCATTTTGAAAGTTCGTCACAGGAATCATCAAGTCCTGAAAAAGTCCTAATGATGCAACATAAGTTATTAACCACAAAAGAGATCTATTTACCAATTCTACTTGCCATATTGATAGCAATGTAATATTGCCTACAATCTTATGAAGGGTGCAAAATGAGGGAAAATAATGCTACCTATCTTGCGCTCTTCAGATACCACCAGCTTGCTTGATTTAGGAGTCAAAATTGAGGTGGAAATCCCTCGGGAAGTGAGAAAGGATCCAGCCTGTATCATACATTATTGAATATTGATTATGGTTATTGGTTAAAATTAAATAAACAAGGCTGTACAATGACAAAAAAAAGGCGTGCATGATAGATCAAGTATCATGTCCCTTGAGTAAAAGATACAGCCTTTGAACAGACAGATTGAATATCTAAAGAGAGTACCTTCAAAAGGCTATTCGCAAACATAGAGCTAATCCCATTAACGTGGCCGTAAATTTCTACTCAAACATATGATAAAAATTAAGGAATTAGTAGAAAACATCTACACCTACAAGAAAAAGAATTGGCAAGTAAAAACTTGAAATAAGGAGGAAATAAGAATGCATTACCACGGGAATTATAAAATGATTGATTCATAGTACAAGCAGAATTACATTGCCCAAATGTTGATAAGGAGCCCATAGCTCGCATCACCCTTCTCGCCATATTTACGGCAGATCACAAAAAGAGTCGACGCAATAGTAATGCAGCTACCTATTCATCTACAAGAGTAAGTTCTCTGAAATATCAGCACTCTGCCTCAATCTAAGATCACAAGAAACTACAACAAATATCACATAATGTACAGAAGTAAGCTCCAATAGTAAATTTTTTGTTTTTCCTTTGTCCTACCCAATATTCAATAGTAACTAAAGAATACAATCCCATCACCAACAAACCATGTAATGCAGCATATATAATGGTTATGGAGAATACACAATTTTGTAGGGTATTCGATTACTCAGTCAATTAAGGGAATAATGAAAAGAGATGGAGAAGCTGAACGAAACGTTTCAGAGCAACTTCAATTCCATAGGAAATGTTCAACTTAAATTATCACCTCGTAGATTGTAGCCATGCCTTTAAGATGCTCGACGAAATTCCAAACAGAAAAAAGAGATATAAAGTGACTGTGTGAGTTCAAAGAATATAGAAGAAACCTGAATTAAGCGTAGAGGTTTGAGAATGGAAGATCTGCAAATTCCCAGCTCAGGTGGCTTTGCCGGTTATGAGAATGAGAAAGCTCAAAGTTTTGAAGAACAAAGAGGGATGGGGTGAAACGAAGGTATTAACGGGCCGAACTTGATGAAGATGCCAAAGTTTGGGCCACATCCGTTCACGAATTCCAAGTTCAAAATTTGGGCCTCTTTAAGCCCCATTAGATAATCATTTGAGCATGGTCTCATAAAAATTTTGCTTTTAGTTTTTTGTTTTGAAAATTTAAGTTTATAACAACTATCTTATCATATATTTTTTCTTACTTGTATATTTATATCTTACTTATATATTTAGAAACCAAACCAAAATTTGAAAACAAAAAAGTAGTTTCCAAAACTTGTTTTTGTTTTTAAAATGTGGTTAGTATTTACATACTTTTTTAAGGAAAGGTTGTTACATTATAGGAAATATGTAACATATTGTAGAAAATTTGAGTAAGAATAGGTTTAAATTTCAAAAATCAAATAGTTATCAAACGGGGTCTTGATTTTTTGTTTTTGGTTTTTGAAATATAAGCTTATTTTTACTCAAATTTTCTACCATATGTTCTATGTGTTCCTACAATGTATTCATATTTTCTTGAGAAAGTATGTGAATACTAACCAAATTTCAAATTTTGATTTGGTTTCTAAAAATATAGGTAAGATGTTGGAATCAAGTAAAAAAAACATATGATAAGATAGTTGTTAAAATTTCTATATTTCATGAAAATCTCTCTCGTGCTTACTATTGCGTCAGCTTCTACTTTAAATGCAACATTCTGGTCCACAACGATCCCAAAGAAAATTAAAATGCATCTTTGGGCCTTATTTCATTCTAGAGTTAACACAACTGAAGTCATGCAAAGAAGAAATCCTACCAGCTTATCCCCAAGCTGGTGTGTGATGTGTAATAATGAGATCGAGACCAGCCATCATTTGTTCATGAGATGTTCTTTTTTGGCTCCTTGCCTCTTTTCTATTATTGATGATGTTGAATTTCAGGGTCCTAGCGAAACTCTTCAACACATTTTATTAAATACGGTTAACAGGAAATGCAAATCTAAAAAGAGGCTTCTGCTTGCTAATATCATTGGTGGCTATTGTTGGTGGATTTGGTTGGAGCAAAATGGCCGCATTTTCAACGAGAAACACAAAGTGAAATCAGCTACAGAAATATGGGATGATATTATTGTTAATGTTGCCATATGGTGTGATAAATCTTTTCTTTTTAAAGATTATGATGTCTCTTCCATAATTATTAATTGAAGGACTTTCTTATAAATTTGTTTGTATGGTCCTCGCATATTCCATTATATTAGTATCTTTTCCAAAAAAAAAAAAGATAGTTGTTAAAATCTGTTAAACTTAAATGGGGGTTTGTATATCGATATTTATATCATAATTTTTAAACCTATCTAATTGAATCTTAAAAGTTGATCAATGTTGTAAGTTTAAGTTTTGCAAATTCGAACTTTTAATAAACTCACTTTTAAAAAAAGTTCTAAAAATATTTCTATGCTCATGGAATGATTTAGTGATAAATTTTTGAGAGATGGAATTAATGAACCTTCAAAGTTTTTCAATTTTTTTTTTTTTAATTCAAACAACATTTAACACTCAAACGTATAAGTAACTAGTTAGGTGATTTTGTCTACAAGTTTTTCCAAAGTTGCATTACCTATATTAAGAATAGTCTATTTATTTATACTTAAAAATGTGTTTTATTCAAATTAATTATTAACTCAAATTTAAAGGTGATTTCAACGGCAGTACTTAATTGACTTAAATGTGTACCACATATTTAAGACATCATGTGTTCTTAAAATAAAATAGTATTGAATAAACCTTTTTAAAAATGTTTGAAATCATAACTTTAAATTTCTAATTAGTCAGCAAATCTTAAAATTGTCAAATTAAACAATAACCTATTAGTCAAATAATTTCTTTCAACACAATTAATTTTTTTCTTGACAATCAAGTTACTTTTTAGGTCTGCAGCGTCTATTTAGGCATGTTTTATCTTGGCACCTATTAGGGTATCGATTAATCTTATCTTAATATCAATTATGGTTATCAAACTATATCAATATGTATCAATCAGACACGGAATCACCGATTAAATAGCATCAACTTATAGAGCCTTTAATTCTAATACTTTCTCAAATCATCATAACAAAATACACCAAAAATCCAAATATCCCACAACACCAAATCCTAACAAAGAACTCTCACAAACATCAGTACATGTACAAAATCAAATCATGCACAACATACCTAGAACTCACAAAACATGTTCAGTTTTCCAACTTCCCTGTTGGCAAATATGATATGAAGTAATAAAAGGCATACAAGTTCTGTCAAACCAGTTGGATAAATTCCTCAAACATTCATACACCAAAAAGTGAGAAAAATGCTATCATATATTAAAATCATAACATTTTTGGAAATTAATTAATTAGAGTAGAGTGTGAGAGATATCCAAAGGAAAAGGATTTCCCAAGACATGGTCCATGCAATACTGTGGATGAGCAGCATCCATCACCACAAATTGCATGTCTTCTGATGGTTTCCAATGTCTTTTTCTTTGGTTGATGAACCAGTTGTTGATTTGCTTCTGATCTAATCCAGTTGATTGAGCTAAAGCTAGCTTCTGTGATTCCTGTAAAAAAAAAAAAAAGAAATACCATAAGACATAGAATCAACAAAATGTGTTTGACGGGTAACATCGGGTCAAATTAAATGAGGGTACATACTATGGGTGTCCAAACAATCCGAACGACTCAATCAACCCAACTCAATTCGAAAGCTGCTTCAAAATTATTTCCAATATTTGTTAAGTCTTTAGAATGTATCTTTCGTAATATAAAGTAAAATTAGAAGTTATCAGGTTAAGAATATAAAGTAAAATTAGAAGTTATCAGGTTAAGAATAATAGAAACTTACGAAATTAGTCAGATATGATCACTTAAAAAAAATTTAGCAACTATAGTCATTGGTCACATACTTTCTTATAATCGTGTATTATTAATATATAATACTATATTAATGAGTATAATACAATATTAAAACGTATTAATGATTTTAGATATAAATATTTTAAAATTTGCCTACATTTATAATTATTTTAAGTGAAATTCTTCTACATCACAATTTTACCTAAAATAAATAACAAAAATATATTCAACTTTTAAGTAAGGAATTAGTATACTTACAGATGGATAAGGCCATTTGTAATGTCTGCTCCACCAATCAAGGAGCTGTTGTCTGGCCTCCTTAGGCAGCTTCCCTTTCTTCCTCTTCTTCATGAATTCTTGCTTGAGACTGCCCAAGTATCCACTGTACTTGCGGAGCAGCTGACCTTTCAGTTCACGGTCTTCGGCTTGGGGGTCGATGGAGTGGCCATTGATATCGACTTCATCTTCCGATGATCCATTCCTATCTAATGCTTCACCACTAGCTGGGTGGCACATATACGATGTGTCAGCCGAAGATCGAACAAGCAAACATAGAAACGTGAACCAGGAAAGTGTACTAATTCCCAAGTTAATATTATTGAATCATATTAAATCACCAATCAATAAAAAAGTATACTCGAACTCAAACAAGCATGTGTAATGTAAAGGATGCATCTAGGTTAGGTATGCAATGAAGCTAACTAATTCTTTTTTTTATTTTTGAAACTCGTGACTGTCCGAATTTGCTTGCACACATCTCGACTAATGCCACGGGACATACCACCTAACCCCACAACATTTAGATGTCAAAGAAACCCTTAAGAAATTAATAGGTAGCCACCATGGATTAAACTCATATGTTATGAAAACGACAATTAACAATCAATCGAAAATACAAGAAAACGTAAAAGAGAAGAACACAGAATTTACGTGGTTCACTAATGGTGTGTTGGCTACTCCACAGACAGAGAGGGGGAACGATTTATTAAGGAGGTCGAAAATACATAATGAATATCTTAGGCTAGGGTTTAATTCGAGTTTATATAGTGCACTCACATTAAACCCTGTTACAGATAAGACACAAATACATAAAAACTCATATACGAAAATAGAAACAATATTACATATTAGACTCCCGCTCGCTGGCCGGGAAGTAAAACCTCCGACTAAGTAATCATAGGGTATTAAACAGTTAAAAGCAACCACTTAGCACTCCAATATAAGTATCTCTTTTTGAAAAAAATGATGGTTAATGAAGCTAACTAATTCAGGTCTACTAATCTTGCATATGATCTATTAAGCTTGGAAATCAAGTAAGCAGCTAGCTACCATGGATGATTTAAGGGCAACGCTTAGACCTAATCCAATATGAACACAAACTTTTTCGAGAAAATGACAAGACATTTAATTTTATAAGACAACGGCCAGACAAGAGTTAGAACCATTAGGCTAATTTATACTAAATGACAACATGGAAACTATTCTAGATGTTTCAATACTTTTAGAAGAAAATGACAACATGGAAACTATTCTAGATGTTTCAATTATTTTTTTTAGTGAATGCATACATATTGGAACAAATATAAACAAAAAATAATAGGTAGCAAATAAAACCAAAAACAAAAGTGTACTTTCTGAATTTCAAGTCAAAACACATGAAAATTCAGTTTGGAGACATTGTAAAACAAACACAAAAAGGATCCTGTGAATTATCAAAACATAAAGAGAAATTTCTAAAGAAAGATATGAAATAATATAAGATGTAGCTGTGTCAACAATTACATAAATATCAATTCATGCAACTACTCTAGTTCTCACAAACTATCTTTAAAATACAACTAAAATCAAAGCCATAATGCATGTGAACAATACAAATTTAAAATCTGTTGTCCACAGATATCAATTAAAAAAAATGACAATATGACAAAGGATTGTTTCAAAACCAGAAAACCAAAAAAAAATTCCAAATAATGTACACATTAAAACTGGTAAAAAAACAAAAGAAAGTTATATGTTTCATAAAAAAAAGATCAACTATGCTATAACATCAAAAGTCCTCACTTCGAATATATCGAAACAATTTCAAAAGTGTCACATTATGAGGAAAAAAGATAAACTCCGCGGAAAAGTATCGAAGATGTATGATCATATAGATAATAGACAATCCAATGGCCATGAACTATTATGGCTGGCCACTTTCCTAAAAATAAATTTATTACAAATTTTCTTGACATCTAAGTGTTTTAGGGTCGGACGATTCATCTTATGGTATTAGTCTAGGTGCATGCAAACTGATCAAGATAGTCACACATAAAAAATAAAAAAAATAAAAATCCAATGGCCATGAATGAGAGATCAAAACACAAGAAAATAACTACAAAATATGGACACAGGGTCTCTATTTCATTTCAAAAATGTAACACAAACTATGAATTGATGGTTTGAATTCAACAGGGTGAAATAGAAACTCTCCAGTGGCCTGTTGGTTGTCAATCAACTGTACACAGATAGATTCCTGCATTTTTAATTGACAGTTGTTGACACAAACATCTAGATGAAGCCTTGTGAACAACAAAGATGGTTAACTAATAATTAATTATGCTTAATAATCATTGTACAATAATGTCAAAACAAAGCTATAGTTAGGAAAAAGAAATTGAATAGTTTTCAAATAACTTATGAAAGAACATTAATTGAAAATTCATGGAAGGCCACACTACTAACTACTTACTAGGCTGAACTCAAATAAAATAATAACAAAAAAAAAAAAAAAAAAAAAACTGTTAACCAGACTTCTAAGGTTTTTTTTATGATATGAATATCTAAACAAGTTTATGTAGACCCAGCCTGATGTCACAAGCAAATCAATTGACATTATACTTGATTAACAAGTTGAGTCATAGAAATTGAATTAAATTATATGTGGATATCGTTTTTTTTTTAATAAAAAATATGAGGATATATCTACTCTCAATTGAATCAATACTCTCAAACAACTAAAATGACTAAGAACAAATCTTTTAGACAACTAACCTTTTATATATATATATATATATGTGAGTCAGTGATTGGCAACTCGACTATAACATTTGAATATCAATAAACCTTCGACCTATTCTCTTTGAATTTGATTGCTAATTACTAAGTCAGTCTATGATGATTATTACGATAAACGTACTGATCTCTCAGTCGAATACATCGAGCCCAGAAACTTACAATAAACCCTAAGAACAAATCATTGTTTTGGACACAAAACTCAGTTCTAGTACCCACAGAT
>JBBMKA010000026.1:3269457-3297885 GCA_037833695.1 Sechiopsis laciniata
AAGTAAACAAAATATATTATATAATAGTTAAAATATTTGTTTCCTAACACATAAATAGAAGAAGAAAAAATTCTTAACTTCAAAATATTTATTTATTTTTTCTTAACTAACTTTATTAAATTTTGTTTCTTATTTTTATTATTTTTTTAAACATCAACTACTAAAAAAATAAAATAACTAAAATGTCAATTTAATCTACTTTTAATTTTGTTTTTTTTTTTTATTATTTTAAATATCAAAATTTAATCTTTATAACAATAATACAACTAAAATTTAGTATTGTTATTAATTTATTACTATATTTCATTTGCAAAATTATTTTTATTAGTTTTTCATAATTTTAGAAATATGTTTACATGAAATTTTTTATTAAAAAAATTAGGTTTTTTATGAATTAAAATTATTATTAATTGATAATTTTTTATGAAATAATTCATTTCAAAATCGAATTGTGTGTAAATTAGATTACACCTAAGCTAACAAACCGTTGACTTTTTCAATAGAGTTAAAATTGTTTCTAGAAATAAATATTTTAATATTAATGTTAGCCGAGATTAAAAGATAAGTTTGATGAAATTTAATGTGAAATTTCATAAAAGAAATTAAAAAAAAAAAAAAATAAAAAAAAAAAAATATATATATATATATATATATAAATTCAAGGTTAATAGTACTTATTTACTATAAAAAAACAAATGAGAGGTTGTCACGTCTAAAAAACAAACACACCCTTTCACATTTTTGTCATAGCTCCCTTCATGTTCATGTGGACCTACATTTTGTTTTTTTGTTTTGTGTGTAGTGTCTCATGAAAATGTTTAAAAAGAGAGACCAAGTAAATACATGATATTTAATCTAATGACAGTTTAGTGGATTAACAAAAAAGTATGCATGGATAGAGTTTTTTAAGTTTTTTTTTTTCTTTTTTTGAAAGAGAGTTTTTGAAGTTAAATGAGGAATGAATGTGACGTAAAATTAACCCATGTTTGTTTAAGGTAAAAAAATCTTTCCATACCCCCACATTCCAACCCTTGACTCAAACTCTTCCTCCAAACAATCTTTTCCAACCACTCAGTCTTCAAATGAACATTTTTAGATTTCCGTAAAATAACTCGATTTCAACACTCTTATTCAAACACAGTTTTTCTATAATTATTTATTCAAACAATCTGATCCAAACATGATTTTCTTACGAGCACTCATTCGAATTCTACATTCAAACATGCCCTGACGAATTTGGTTTCAATAGCTTTGCAAGTTCCATTTTGCCCTGTGGTGTATGATTACTGTCAATTTGGTATCTATTATCAAGTTAAATTCATAAATGTTCTTAAACTAAATTTCAGGCTTGACATATTTTTTTAAATATAGAAATGAAAAGCAAACACATGATGTATGCCTGTGATTGTAGCACTGGACTATTTCTTCACACAGATTTGTTGTGGGAAAATTATGAAGACTAAACATCAATTAAAGGTATGGTAAATTTGGATATTCCAATAAAGTTTGGAGCCAAGAACTAACTTTGGCCCTAAATATTAAAGTTTTACAAACTCAACTTTGGGATTTATGCCTTGCCTTTGAGAGAATAGGTTTTAGAAGTTAATTTTGACATTGATAGTGAAGTAAAAAGTCATTCTTTGAAAATAACCCTCCAAACCCAACTATTTCTGTCATTCTTTCCCCTTTTTCCCAAGGGATATAGATTTATTGGAGAGCATTTTGAAAACAATACCATATCTAGAGCAAGATCATGATTTAATAATTGAATCAATACTTTAGGCATTTCAAGGGAGACAATTTTCAGAGAAATAAAACAAACAAAATGAAAAGAGTTGAAATTATGGTGGGTCATAGTTCCTTCTTTTGCGCTTGTCTCTGTGCAGTGTGCACCACAGAAAAAAGGAAGAGCCCCACATCTTATCATTCTCCATTAACACAAATGACAAAATTTCTCCATCTCATTAATGAATGAATATCACTTGAGAACTGGGATGCATGCTTGCCTAAAAAATGGAGTAAAAAAAGTGGATGTGATTTTTTTTTAGAATAGTTTAGACTTCTCATTTCCACCTAAAAATGGCCTCTTTGGAAACAAGAGAGACAGAGATAGAGTTGAGTTTTTGTTTGAGTTCCATTTATTGGGCTGGGGTGGATTTTGGTCTTTTTTCCATGATTGGACTCTTATTACCTCTGTTATAGAGATACGGAGTGTGTTTGAGACGTGGACAACCGAAATGATTATAAGGAGAATAATTCTCTTAACTATGTTTGAGTCATCAACAATAATTTCCTTATAATCAATATTTCTACTGGAAATTAATTTCTTACTAGTTTTCTTAACATCTAAATATTGTAGGGTCCATGACATTAGTCGAGGTATGCGTAAACTGATCGGGACAGTCATGGATATCAAAAAAAAAAAAAAAAAATTCCAATCACATTATTTATGTAGTCATTTTTCATTCTCTTCATACTTGCTATATATTTTATTTTTCTCATAATTAGTTACACAGTTAATGCCTTCTCAAAATCATTATCTGAACTTCAAAATTTCAAACACAATTAAACGGTTCTCTCGCGATCATTCCCTTCCAAAAGAATATGATGAAGAATAATTATTGTGAAAAATGATAGAGAGCAGAAGAGAGAATGTAATTACGAAGGACTGAATTTTTTTATTTTTGATGGTCTAGACGTGGATAAGAAAATGATTCCCCAGCCCCAAACACCCACTAACTCTATAACCATTTAATTAAAGAAGAAAAGTAAATAAGAAATTAAGGGAAGTGATACATTACTGACTGAGTTATTCGTATCTTATGATATTTTGGAAGGTATAATGCACAAGTGAGTGAGTGGGAAGCACATGGTTTCAGGCATATTAAAGGGCCCTAGTAGTTCAACCAAACTCTAAAAACAAACAAAGAAAGAAAGAAAGATAAAAAGAGGATTATAAAGATGGTACCTCAAATTGTTCTGTTGGCCGACAATGAAATGACTCTTGTCAAATTAATGCCACCACCATGTATTCGTATTCCTTCGTCCCAGAAATATGAACACACAATAAAGCCTCTGAACCAGCATATACATGTCAAAAACCTTATCTTTTTTAAGCAACTTGCTTGTAGATTTGAATCAGCCATCTGAAAATGGAGTGTTTAAAGAGGATGTTAAATTTGCATAAACGGCTGAAATTTCAAATTAAAGATTGAAAGTACAGGAAATCCCCATAACCTGCAGTGTTCTCCCTGTGAGGCAGACAAAGCACATTAATGAAAAGCAGTAATGGAACTGATCATGCGGTGCTAAATGAAAACGTCGTATCATGGGTGTCTGCATCAGTCAATCTACACGCTGAGCTGAAGATGATGGCAATGTTTCGTCCACAAATCACGAGGATTTGAATAATGGAACTCAACTTAAGCCTCTTTGCCATTGTTTCTTTAGTTTCTGCAAGATAATCCCAACTTCAGTTAGTTATGGATGCTGAAATTCAATTCTTAAACTTGGAATAGAAACTTCAAAGAACCAAAGCTAACTCAAAAAGTTGATCAACTGAAAGGATAATCCCACAGGGTCTTTCTTGTTAAGTATATAAACTGAGAACCTTCAGTCTCCAGTTTGTTGTCCTGGTTTCTACTTGAGTACACAATTCACTATTCTTGATTTCTACATTCATGCATAAGTAATAAAAAAAAAAAAAAATTTAAAAAGTAAAATTGCCCAATAATGCTAATGATATAAAACTTATGAGCAAAAAGTCGGAGAGTTCAAATTCTCATCCAAATCTTTTTTAATTAAGTAAAGGTAAATTACGGAATTGTTCAATATTGGGCCTCCAACCATATCTAGGCCCAATAATTGCTACTAATGCAACATGTCATAGTCGCATAAAAAAAAGCATACCAAAGACTCCAATCTCACCGGTACGCTTTTCTTAACGATATTAAGTATTTTTTTCTTGAAACCCAGAAATCAAAATGTCACTCCATTACATCAGGAACAACCGTGCTCGTCTGAGACAACAAAGGGTGTCTACAAATTAGTGTCCAGATGAGTCTCGAACCTTTAACAATATTAAGCATTGTAACTTCATTGACATTATTTAGTGACCCAACCCAAAATTTAATTAAAATATTGAAAAGATCTAGGAAACCCAAATATGATTACAGTATACAAAACTTTCGGAAGCAGAAAAATCTAGTTGGTCCGATAATAGTGGAAAGGCAAGAAATGAAGAGATCTTTGGTTGAACTTTTGCACCATGGGAAAAGAAGCTGGAACCAGGAAAGACTATTCATAACTATAAATTAAGTGCATGAATAGCTGGATATCCATTAGATCACTCGAACTAGTGGGAAAATATAGGAATCTTATCCAAGTACAACCGGTAATTGCCAGTTGCCACTTCACTTTTAGCTTTTCCAAACCCCCCTTTCTAGCCGGAAGCTAGTGGTGGTTCTGGAAAAAGCCAAAAATGGAAGAGCAAATAGGTGGAACCAAGCCGATCAAGCGCAGCGATGACCAGAAACGTCAAAATTATGGACGTGATGCAGCGGAGTTTCCAACCGGCGAGCTTCCAGATCCAGAGGATGAAGATTCCCATATTTCCACAAGTAAAGAAACGGGAAGCTCCTGCAAAAAGAGAAGGTTGTTAGACCTGGCAGAGAGCCTAAAAATCTTGACAGAGTCGCTGCTGACGAGGGAGCATGCAGAAATGGAAATTTTCAAGGCGAGGAAGGCCATTCGCCTTGAGGAGGAAAAGAGGAGGCTGGAATCCGAGGCCGAGATGACTCGGATGCTGCTCCAGTGTCAGCTGCAAATTGCCTCGTTTGTTTCGGCCAGGCAGAGTCCCAACCGGAAGAGGAAGCAAGTTCAGGAAGATGATCCATCCTCAGCGTCCTTGGAAAGGTGGAATACAATCTAGAGCCTTGTTTAATTAATCTGCAACATGTTAAAAACTGATATATGATATT
The DNA here is from genome assembly GCA_037833695.1 of Sechiopsis laciniata. NCBI lineage: Eukaryota > Viridiplantae > Streptophyta > Magnoliopsida > Cucurbitales > Cucurbitaceae > Sechiopsis > Sechiopsis laciniata. The sequence continues at coordinate 3,274,437 of JBBMKA010000026.1, forward strand.
GTATATACAGGAATGGGGCTCTGCTGCTAAGTCTAATCCAACTCAACATGATCACGTTTTGAAGCTGCTATAGTTAAAAAGGAAATCGTAGCAGGATTATAATACGTGTAATCATATCGATTAACAAAACATGGTATTGATCGAGTTACTGAATATTTTTCCATTTCTATCTCAATCCTAAGACTATTTCATTGAGCATATAAACAGTATAGTATTAAAAGGAAACTAGCTAGCTGGGTCAATTTAGAGAATTAAGCTAATTGGGTTTTCTTCGTGCGGGTGCTGGAGTCTTTGATTTTATGGTCGTCAATAGTTTGCAAAGCCTTGCGCCTGCTCATGGCACACTCGATATATTCTTGAAGGGGAGGGAGTATTCCATGTTCTCCAGTTTTCGATACTTTCCCGCGAATTATCTGTAAAAAGAAACCCAAAAAGAGAGGTTATAGCAACCCAAAAGGAACTTTACAAATCAAGGACGAAGAAATAAAGAACGGGTAGCTTGCCTTAGATGCCCATGACCGCTCGGCTTGTTGACAAATATCCCTGATGTCTCTTCCAGACATTCTGAATATACATGAGAAATGAAGCAAAAAGAACGTAGATTTAGAGGTTATCAAATGTTACAGCAGCTCTAAAGAAGTCCACAAAAAGAAATCAAATATAGGTTTAGGCCTATGATTAACGTACCCTTCTGTTGATATTGCAAACTCGCTCAATTCAGATTCTGTTAGCTGCTTTGCGTACTGAGCAGCTATTTCCTTACGGTTCCGCTCATCAGGTAAGCCAAATGTGATCATCAAGTCAAACCGACTAAATTAAAAATCAGGAAAAGAAATTAGTTCAGAAAACCCAGCCAAGCATTTGTTTTTTTTTTTTTTTTCAAAATACAGATTTGTATACCTAATTAAAGCAGGATCAAGGTCCTGCTTTCTATTCGTGGCGGCAATTACAACCACTTTTCTGTCCTGCTCAAATCCATCAATCTGCACAAAAATTGTAAATTAAACTAAGTTGCTAAAAAAATTATTGATATGGTTATTATGTAAAGTGGCAAATGAAATTCCAATTGACTGCCATCCGAATTAACCTGTTTGCACATGTTTTTGAGTTAAACATTTATACACAGTTAATTTACAGAACACTTTAGGAGCTATGTATTTTTGAAAAAAAAATCTTTACCTGACGCAACAACACTGATAATACTCTTCGAGTAGCTTCGTGCATTTCACTGTCACGAGCAATTGCAAAAGAATCAACCTGCAGTTGTAAAAAAGATGGAAAATCGCAAATATTTAAATCTAAAGGAATATAGAAAGAAACTGTAAAAATAAAAAAACTGTAAACAAAATTATAATTATTATTTTTTTTATAGAAAAAGCATCCGATGATTTGGCGATGAAGCTCCCCGTTTACCTCGTCTAGGAATATGATAGCACCAGTACTAAGTTCATTAGCAAGTGAAAACACTTGTCCCAAGAGGCGTTCACTTTCACCATAGTACTTTGACATGATAACTTCCAGAGGTAAATACACCAATGGAACGCCCTGACAAAAAATGCGAGAGAAATGTTTATTAGGTTCCATCTATGTGTCACAAACTTAATCCACAAGATTAGCAATTTAGCAGCAGCTTATAAGGTCCAAGACCTTTTTTTTTTTTTTTCTAAAAAACAACCAATTTCATTCATTAAAACGACCTAACTGCCATCATAACTGAGGCCCAACCACAAAACTCATGATCTTCCTCCGAAAAAGAAGACGGAAGGGAACAAAGAGCCTATTTTGCGTCCACAAAAACCCACGGTTCAAGACCAATTTGCATGTTGAATTAAAAAATTCTATGTTGCAAGCAAAGCAAGCAGACATCATTTTCTAGGAATAAAAAAAATCAGATGAAATGCAAAACAAAAAGTCTCACCCTCAAAGGCTCAAAGCTCCCAGCAAACTTTTAAGCTATACTTCATTTTTTCGTGAGTTGAAAAGTATATTAAGTAGTCAATAAGGTAGAAAGTCTCATCCTCTAAGCCCCCAGCAAAGATAACAATTTTAACTAGTATTCTCAATCAACCTTTTTTGGGTCATCATGATTATAAAAAAACATATAATGAATTACCGCTTGATTTGCAATTACACGAGCAGAAGATGTTTTTCCTGTACCTGAACCATAGATACTAAAAGTAAGTTGGGTTCCCAAATGTTCAGTTTTTCTAAGCTAGAAAGGCAAATACAACTGGCAAGCAGAGTGGTTTAGAATGAGGTGTAGAATTTGTTCAAAAACCAAGGGCAAGAAAATTTTACATCCTAGATAGAAAGTAGATTTTTATTATTATTACTACTCTCTTTGATAAGATACTAAACTCACGAAGATATCAGGAAGTGGATTATTTTAATTGTATTCTACAAATCTAATGAACACATGTGGTATTTTAAGAGCAGCAACAACTATCATTGAATGACCTAGTGGTCAAGAAGGTCATGGAGAACTAAGAGGTGACAAGTTCAATACATGATGGTCACCTATCTACGAATTAATTTCCTACGGGTTTCTTTGACATCCAAATGTTGTAGGGCCAAACAATATGTCCAATGATCGTAGTCGAGGTGCGAGCAAATTAACCTAGATCGTCACAGATATCAAAAAAAAAAAAAAAGAGCAGCAGCAAAACATTTTCTGCTAGAGCATCATGGAAAATAAGTAAACTAAACCAGAGTGATCTTAGTTTGAAAAATAATATAGCGGGGACACAGAAAAAAGTAAAGATGTGGTACTAGAGTAAAGATTCTAGATAACATCAACATAACAAAATACTCGAGCACGGAGCACAGATTCTAGATAATATCGATAAAACAAAATACTTGAGCATTTTGATATTCTCCCAATTAAGATTCGGAAAAATATATCCTATCCTCTCTGAACACATATTTTCGTTAAAATTGAACTGCCAGCTTGCTTCTGATTAAAAGAAACAGCGGTAGAATTTAAATTTTAAAAACTGCATCTTTTCCTAAAAGGACTATCATTCTATTTAATTTAAATAACTTTTAATAGTAAATAAAAAAAATAAAAAAAATAAAACAAAAAAAAGTTGACATAGTATAAGTCGATTCTCCTTTTTTAGATGAAGAAACAATCATTGTAGAGTTGATTCTCATTCTCTCATATTTCAAGAAGTATTAATAAGGTGGTTAATATTAATACTAAATGAAACTACAGAAGAAAAATATAGCAAGTTCCATGAGTTGTATAGTTGATTCTCATTCTGCAAAAATGAGAGTTTAAGCACATAAAAGACAGGCTGGGATAAGGAACATGCATAACGTAGTAAAGAAGGTCTATTTACTGAAATATAATTCATGTTCACAGATATTCTCGATTCAATTACAAACCTGGAGGCCCTTCAAAGAGAACAGCCCGGGGTCTATTTGATTCAAACTTGCGCCGAGTCCCATGAGCAATATCATCAAATAATTCTGGATTATGCAGAGTCATCAGTATTGTGTCTTCAATTTCTCTACAATAAGATTACGAGCAAATGACATGAGGAATACACGATTCTTGGTAACAATCATAGATGCTATTACTACAAGCAATAAACATGAAGCAGAGACCATAGGTTATATCAACTTTAAGGAAAACTGCATGATTTCATAGAAATCAGAAAAGGAAACGGATAAGAAGCATCACATACTAATTTTAAAAATTCGCTAAAATTTAAGCGAAGTAAGGGCAACCATACAATCCATTTCATGTCCAGGAAAAAACGACCATATTGCTTTTTTAACATTATATAAAGTTAAAACTTTACATCAAAATTTATTGAAGCGTAACAGGCCACAGCGTACATGTTCATTGCCAATGTATGTTCATACATAAATCCTGTAGATAATGAGAGAACTACAGAAGTACGCAATACACAGACGAGCCTACCTTTTTTGTTGATCATAACCAGCAATGTTATCCCAAGATATCTCGTTGTTCGAGGAATCAACATGTGCTTCGTCAAGTCCATAAACTTTAACACCCATTGCTTCAAGGCTAGATAAAGATTTTTCAGAAGATGGCATCGGTGAAGACCCTTCCCTTGATTTGCTTTCAAAGGATTTACTTTCTCCCAACTTTCCACCAGCTAATTGTAAAACAGAAACTAAAGAATCAAGCTCTTCAGTGCTCAAGCTTCCATGCTTTATGAACTCAATTTCCTGTAGCAATTAGCAATAGCCAGTATGAAATTGACTAATTAAACATTAAAAATAAAAATGAATTCATATGCCGTGACTAATAATTTATTAAAATTAGCACTAACAGTTTTATCTGAGGTAACAAGTGAATGAAATATCAGCACAGTTAGATCTCCATCCTCAGCATCAGTTTCAATTGAGTTCCCGCTGTTTCCTTCAGCTTCTCTCTGAGTTTTTGAGCGAGAAAGAGTTAGCTGCCAAGCAACTGGACTGCAATAGTACAATTAATAACTTCAGAAGTTATTCGCGCATTTAAGAAACAATTAAGAACAATAAACTTGAGAAAATTAAAATGAAGGCAGCAATCAACGTCAATAACTATTTTAAGAAAACCTTCGTTAATATAATTAAATTTACCTAAATCTATCGACTTAAGTTTTTGAATTGATGATTTAACATAATTAACTATGGTAGAAGAGCAAAAGATACTGAGTTCAAATTCCTGCAGAGCCGTTTCATACATATTAATATTGATTTTCACTTGATAACCATTCTCAAAATTTCCAACTCATTGATTGATATAATTAAATTTATTCCAACCTATCAGCTTAAATTTTGGGATAATTAGTGATTTAACAGGATTATACAGAAAAGAAGAAATGAGGAAGCAAATGTAAAAGCCCTTCCACCTCGAAATGGAAAATCGCAAGACATCAACGTCGATAACAATTAAATAGTTGCAGCCCAGTAGTTCATTGATTCAAATATTCAGGTGCATGTACCTGTCCCAAGCACGCAATAACATATCTGAGCCACCGTCACGCTGTTCAACTTTTAGTCCAAGATTTGATACCAGATTTGCAACCAGATGCGAAACTTCACAGCTGTAAGGAACTTGGAACTTGATACTGACCTGCATCTCATTCTAGAGAATTAAAACATAATTCCAAATGCATATATCTTACAATACGTTATATAAAAACTAACATTTTATATCAACGTATGATGCCTAAATATATATTTTTAGCATGTAACAAGCTCCCATAAGAAATCAAGTAAACTAGCTCTTTCAAGCACTACTTGTTCAACAATCTCCCTTTTTAGGCGGTACGCTTGCTGTTTACAAAGATAATTATTGGCTCAAATTCTAAGACATGAATCTAAAATATTTTATTATAGAGCAACCATAAACCTGGCGAATCAAATATAATATATATATATATACACAAATTACCTTTTGCCCCTTAACTCCAACAGTAAATCGCGGACAAGAACCATACTTCATTCCTTTGTTCCTGATTAACTGTTGAATTCGCTCTCTCTCTTTCTTAGCAATCTCCTCCAGATCAGCATGGGTAGAGAGGCCCTTTGGCAGTGATGGAGTGACCGCAGACTGCGGAAAGCTAAAGTCATCACTAAATCAATTCAAGTAATTCAGCATAGTGACCAGATAAAGAAATAACCAATATATATAATTAGGATTAAGTACCATCAGAAACTGAAGTTCAATTATAAGCCACCAGACATCTTTTGAGAAATATCAAAGATAATCACCAAACTCTCCAAAAACTTCTTTTTTTTTATAACCGAGAATGTTAGGATCTCACAATTGTTCCACATTGGAAAAGTGAGAAGTCCTACAAGCATTTATAAGAAATATGGGTTACTTCCCTCACTGCCAATGATTTGAGATGGAACCCCATATTCTCTAATATGGTATTAGAGTTCATAAGCCCAAACGGGCGTTCGGTCCAATAAAAATGTAAAATTGAGATTCGATTCAAGATTGGTGAGTCCAAAAGAGGCACCATTTTGAGAGGGCATGTTAAGGATCCCACATCGCAATGAGGGAAGTAACCCATATCTCTTTTAAATGCTTGCAAGACTCCCCACTTTTCCAATGTGGAACAATTGTGAGATCCTAATAGAGAATGAGAGCTTCATATCTCTCAAGGTCTAGACCCGAAAGATAACAAGAAATTTACAATTAACCTAACTCGTAAGTTTCGAACTTCAGGCTTTCAAGAGAACATATCTTGAAGATCCCAAGCCTCAACAAGAGGCGACTTAATCATCAAGAACGTACCTCTTCGGCGTCTGCATATGCTACCTCCATTGCCCCAACTCCAAACATACCGGCAACGATAGCTGGATAGAGAAAACAAGGTTCACGCCCATTAGACAGTGATCCTGGCTTTAGAAACTCCGACTGCTGCCGAAATTGTCCTGCATATACATATGATAAACCTCCATCACTTGCTAAACCAATTCAATTGAAACAAAGTTTAATTTCTACTATAGAATATCAGTAACCGAAGAACATTGCTGTAATCCAAAAGAACCGGGAATCATCAAACAAATAAGCATAGACATCCAGTAGAGAACAGCACAGCGCAGTTAATTCATTGGAGTAACTATAACTTGGAATGAAATTACATAACTGTAGCTTAGAAACTACTATTAACAGAAATTTGAAGAGAAACTTACTCAGATATGAACTGCGCCATACGCTGGAAGAATCTTTGAGTTTGAATGACGCAACTGTTCGCCAAGCTCGGGCGGTTCTCGCAATCCGTCCAAGAACCGACATGGATTCTTCTCTGCTATAGATTATACAATAAGTTAGAAATCTTTTGCTCAACCGCGAAACGTCGATCAAACACAGCGATGATCGACAATCGACCAACGAGAGATCGGACGGTGTCTTCCGTGAACGGTCGACAAGTCGGAGCAGCGGACTAACGAAGACTCGGATTCTTTTTTTTTTTTCCTGGTTCACCAGTTCTAATATGCTGGGCCAGAGCCGCTGCCTTGGGCTTGAGCATGGAACTAATGTCTAGTCCACTAAACGGGCCCAACTCAGAATGCATCAATGAAACAGTTTGGTTGCTTTTTGTATATACTTTTTTAGATTCAGAAAATTAGACGAATTGATAGTGGATTTATTTATAGTACTTTTTTTTTTTTTTTAGAATGATTTATTTATAGTCCTTACCTGTAAGGTCATTACCCATATTAATGATCACGGTTTTTTTTTTTTTTTTTTTCGCTTTTTCATTTAGGAAAATGTAGGTAAGGAGGAATTAAATTTGTGGTCATAAATGTAAGTACGAGGATAGCCGAGTATTACTAATTTATTTATCGTTTAATTCGAATACTCGGTCATAGAAGATTTTATTAGAACTCTAAGGGGTGTTTGTTTATCGAATTTATGAAGCATTTAAAATCAGTATTTATTAACTAGTTTTAAAAAAAATGATATCCAAATGAGTTTTTTTGTAACTACTCAAAATAACTTTTTATTTTTTGCTACTAAAAAAAACTGCTCATTTCTAACCACTTGTTTTTAATCTTGCTTTAATAATTACTCAAAATAACTCCTTATTTTTAACTAATTATTTTTTTAACTATTCATTTTAAATTCACATCCAAACAAGTTATTAACTATAATTCATTTACAAAAATAATAATAATAATAATAATAATAAAAATCAATTTTTTTTTTTTACAACTTTTAACTTTTAAGTACTCAAAATAACTCATCGTCCAAAACCTTATCCAAACACCTAATTCTTTTTACATATTTATGATTCCTTTTATAAGAAATTCTAAATTATACAAAATTAGACAGAGTCCATTAAGCATATGTAATATAATAGATAATAAAATAATAATTATACGAAATTTATACCGTAAAATATGTTATCATAAGTAATATTTTAAATTCAACTAAATATTTGATTAGTGACAATTATTACTATTATTTATATATCATTTAAATATTTTAGAGCAATAGTACCCTTTATAAAGAATTTGTACTACAACAAATAATATTCTCAATATATATATATATATATATATATATAATTAAATGCTTCATTTGGGTTTCCTGAGCTTTTTTTTTTTTAATCATCTTATTAATTTTTTTAGTGCGTTAAAATTGGGAAAGTTTAAATCACTAAATCTGGTAGTGGTTAACATTCAATTTATGAGTTCAGTTATTTTCACTTTTGACATAAATATTTTTAGATGGGGAATGGTGAGAAATAGTCTATTGTTTTCAAATTGGCCATTCGCGTAATTTGCTTCTCATCAAATTCAATTTATAGATTTTGTTTTCCAAAAAAATAAATAAATAAATAAAATCATTCTTCTTTCGTTTTCTTCATTGTTTCCTCAAGAAGAACAAAGAAAGAAAGGAAAAGCACAGTCCGTACGACATGGATCTTATTTTTAAGAGACAGTTTTCAAGTCAGCCGATCAAAGACTATTCCAAATTCCAATTCTGCAAATCGCTCATTCAGTCAAATGCTTGGACGGTGCAGCAAATCCCGGGTTCAACTTTAACAAAATTAATATTTCATTATATTAATAAAATAATTAATTAGTCAAAACTTTAAAAGGATTTTAGCTTATTCAATATATTCAAATACAGTTCAATGCATATATAGTCCCAAGATTTTCAAAATAGCTTTTTACCAATTGTCTAAATCTCAACAAATTTTCCTTTCTCACTGTAAATTATAAATCATTTTCATTTATGTGTTCTTGTCGTTGACCAAAGTCAGTGAAATGCAAAGATTAGTGATTTTATCTATTTTAATTTGAACAAATGATATAATGTAACGGTTGAAGATTGCATATCAAAAAAATTAAGAGCTCTTATGATCTTATTAAAATGTGTATTATTTCTCTTATTATTATCAATTGAGTTTAAAGTAAAATGATATGTTAGTAAGATAAATCGAATGTGAGAGATTTTGAGCCTATAACCTTTTGATCAGTAACAATTACCCCACTGGTTGGCATATAAATAAATGATTACATCATGCAATTAAGATTAAATTGGATTTGAATTCAACATTTTAAATGGGTTGGTCAATACTTATGGCCAGCCTAATTTTCTTATATTCACTAAATTGGTTCAAGTATTTTGTTTCAAATTTAGTTCATATGGCTTTCCCAAACCATATCACTTCATATAAATTGACACCACTTTATCCAAATTTTGATCACTTCATCTAAATTGAGACCGCCCTTGCCCACTTTAATTAACAAACAAACAAATTTGTCATTCTATATTTTGTTAGCTAGTTTCAACCACAAATATAAAAGATAAACAAACTCAAAGCCAGAAAGCATTAATTAAAACTTTAAAAAATAGAGTAGGGGTAAATATTATCTCATTCTTATCCACTATTCCAGCATCCAATTGGATGAAAACTGACAAAATCTTCCCATCCTGTTTAAATAATAAGGCCATAATCACTAGACAATTAGGGCTTAACATATACATATACATTCCAAAATATTTTTAACTGGTTATTTCCCCACAGATAATTATAGTTAGGCGGGTTGATAGAATTAAATTTAATGTAACCTATCATTTATAGCAAAGACGTTTACTCTTCAATTAATATCCATTTATCAAAATTTTAAGTTCACATTAAAAAATAGTATTTGGTTGACACTAATAATTAAATTTATGGCAATCTATCGGCATTATTCTTATAGATCGATTGATATTGAAGATTTTACTAAAGAGGTTTTACAACTTCTATAATAATAAAAAAAATGAGTTATTTCTCTTATCACCAATTAATTTTAAAATGAGATTTCGTATCATCTACTATCATATCAAGACTAATTAAAGTCGAACATTATAGGGGGGATTACACATTGTAACCCATGCTATGTCATAATTGAAACACAGAAAAAAAGTATTCAATGTGGCTGCATTTATACTTTCAATGACCACTCAACAAACAATTCCTCTTATAGTTTAAACTTTAAAATGCCAACTACAATGTAACAACCTTCTCAGGTAAGATTCCTGTTATTGGCACTGTCTTGTTCATAAAAAAAACAAAACTTAAACAGGATAATATTCTGAAAACTCATGCTTAAAACAGGGAAAATAATAGCCAAGAAAAATGAACAATCAATGACAACAAATTTACATATTAATTTCTATGGGAAACAAGCCAAGATTACAGAATTACAGTTTCAGTATTCTATGTGCATGGTAGATAAGGTAAAGATAGATTGGTCTATTCTCTTCCCTAGAAAAATCAAAAGCAGACATGGATTACAAGACAAAATTTGCTCTGTAAAAATATCAGCCAAATCTATCATCTTCTAGAGAAATTCACCAACAGGGTGCCAATTGGTGGTCCTCATAATGATGAACAAACAAGAAAAGAAGAAAAAGAAAACCCCATAAAGCCATAAAAATTATCAGCTAAAGAAAAGGGTTGAAACTAAGAGATGAATCCAAATAGGTAGAGTTTAGACAACTTTTGATAACCATGTCTTTTGTTTCTTTATTTTTCAAATTAAGTATATAACTAACTACTCACCTATGATTTACCTTACTTTAATATCTAAATTTTAAAAAATCAAACTAAAAAAAAAGCTTCCAAAAATTTAATATTGTTTTTAGAATCAAATGCTTCTTTAAGCTGTGTGTGTGTTTTTTTTTTTTTTTTTTTGTAAGAAAGGATTGGTGAACAACCCCTTTTAAAATATTTTGTTTATATTTATTGATAAAAAACTATCTTAACCACCCATCAAATCTTTTATTAAATTCCAAGTCAAATTTTTGAGTATGTGCTTCAAATTTATCACTCAACTACTATCAATATCAATTCTCAAACACTATCAATATCAATTCTCAAACGAGCAATTAATCTTAATAACATCAATACTCTGTATTTGATTATCACAACCAAAGGCTAACCCCAATTCTCAAATGATTTAATAATTATCCAACTATCATTAACCCCCCTTTCACTCTACTCTACTCTTTCCTATCAAATCTAAATACACTCTTATTTGAATGAAAGCAAGCTTCAATTTCAAAATCTAGAGACAAAATGGTAATAAAGGGCCTTAGTTTTTGAAAAACTTGATTGAAACTGCAGCAACAGCCAGCAAAACTCTGTACAGAGCTAATTAATCAAGTAGTCAGAACTCAGATGGCTAATACTTTTCGTTAATTACACAGGGAAAAGATTCCTATACAACAATACATTTGAAATTTGAAATTTACTTTCTATGAAAGCGTTAATGCACTTTTTTAGTAAAAAGATTTCTTATGCTAAAGAGATTAGTAGAACTACTAGAATTTCCAGAATTACCAACACTGCCGCCGTCTCCGTTGCTGCAGCCACGGCTGCCGCCGTCTACGCCGCCGCCAACAACCCCAATTGCACTGGCTTCATCGCTTCTACAGCTCAAATGGCTTCTATACCCAATACACATAGGAACATTCAAATTCAAAACTCTGCCTCTTGAGGCGACGGCAGCGGCAGTGGCGGTCTTACTCCGGTGAGCGTCTGTGGGGTTTTCTGAGGCTTTGACGGTAGATCCGCCTCGCCGGACTTGCCAAACCGGGCTACTCCGGCCCAAATGGACCCCGGGTCGGCTCGGGCTGCTCGGCCACTTCCTGGATTTGGATTCACCGGCGGAGTTGCTGCGAGAGCACGGCGCACTGTTGACCTTTCGCGAACCGGGTTGACCGCCGGCGAACATTTTAGGTTTAGAGAAAGAATTTCCGGCGGATCTGCTACGGGAAAATGGCCAGAGATTGATATTCAACTCAGCTGATGAAGACCCATTTCCATTTCCAGTTTTCTTTTCTTTCTTCTTCTCCTCCTGATTACTCTTCTTTTCAGTCTTCTTGAAAAGGCCCCACCGCTTCGACGACGTTAACGAACAGCCCTGTTCCGACGGATTCGCCGTCAATTTCGGGCCGTCGGTGAAATCTGGCTCGGAGGGAGGAGGATCAGGGTCGGATTTCGGGTTGGATACAAGGTGAAGCGGAAGGAGAACGCCGTCGACGAAGAGTTCGTCGGCGGAAAGGAGATTTGGCTGAGGAAAAGAGGGGTTTCGGACCATCCAGAACTCGAACTCCGGCGAGGTGGGGAAGCTGCCGCTGCTTCTGCCGGAGCTCGCCGGCGAGATGGGTTGAGATTGGGGATTTTGGGAGGAAATCTCCATGAAGGAAAGAGATGAAGAAGGAAGATTGAGAGAAAGATGAAGGTTCTTTAAATTGGTTTGAGTGGTGCAGTGTGAGCTGAGATTTCATAAATGGGACCCCACAAAGTTTAATAAAGAAATCAGAATAAAAACTGAGAGAAAGAGAGAGAGAAGTTGGGTACTCGATGAAGACGAAGCATGCTCTGTTCCTGCCTAACCAATTTTTTCTTCGCTTTTATGTTTATGTTATTTTCTTGGAAAAATTATTATTTTAGTGAGTTTCGGATAGGGGTGCGTCAAAAAATCAAAAAAATCAATCGAACCGATTTAATCAGATGAATCAGATCGATTTTTTTTGTACACCTTAGTTTATAATTTTAAAAAGTCGAAAATATTGGATCCTTCCGGTTTTTATTTTAAACAACCAATAAAAATCGATCAAAACCGATATATATTATCAATAAATCATATAAAGTCATATTCCTTCAATTATTTATAAGATTTTCTTAATTCACTCATATTTCAAGTAAAAAAATCTGTAAATAATTTTTAATAAGTTCGAAAATACTTACGACTTATAAAATAATTGTTGTTCATGAGGAGGTTTTTTTTTTTAATAAAAAATGTTATTTTTGATATATTAAAAAAATTGGATATTGGACCGGATCCAAAACGAACCCGAGCCAATTGAAAATTGAATCAATGGTTCTATATTTTATTGGACATTGGATCGGATCCATTTTTTGAAAACTAAAGATATCGATTCGGTTGTTGATTTAGTACAAAACCAATAAAAACCAAATTTAAATCACCCCTAGTTTTGGAGTTTAATTTTAATTTAGTATATGTGGGATGTATGTTTGTCAATTTTAAAGATGATTAATTAGGATATTTTAAAAAATATATATTAAGAGAAATATATCGAGTATTTATTGACTACTCTTTAAGAAATTACATGCAAACGAATTATGGTGACTACTCAAAATAATTTCTCATTTGTTACTATTCAAAATAACTTCTAATTTCTAACTATTTATTTTGAATCATTCATGTTTAACTATTCAAAATAATTCTTTATTTTAAATTCACATCCAAACAAATTATTGTCTCAAATTTGTAAAAAAAAATTACATCAAAACAAGTTTTTTGATGCAAATTCTCCATAAACATTTACGGACGAGTTATTACAAAAACTACAATTTTCTAACTATTCAAAATAACATCACAAATTAACTCATCATTCAAACATTTCTTATATTTTAAAATTATATATTTTCATTTTTGACATTTTAATAATTGTTATTTTTAGCTCATGTTCACTAAAATAATGGTTTGATTACTTTTTAATTCGAATATGTTAATAAAATAATTATTTTAATTGTTAATATTTTTTTTTTTTTAAATACGTACTATAAATATTTATTTTTAAAAATATATATATATATATTACAGTTAAAAGTGAACAATATTGAAATATAAAAAATAAGAAGCTTCAATTTTTAAAGTTTTAAAAAAAATTAAAATTGTATTCCAAACTAAAAAAGTCATTTTCTTTATTTTGTTTTATCTTAATTCTCAACAAGTTTATGTCCCAAAAATAGTATTTATCATGGGCAATACTAATCTAAAGATGAATAAATATTTTGAAAATACTTACCCATCTTTAAGATAATATATTTTTAATTTTAACATTTTTCTTTTCATCAATCAAAATTAATTTAAAAATATATGTATACAGAGTAAGTATTGTTCATTTATTATTATTTGCTTTATTTTTCTTGAAATGTCATCTATCTTGTCATTTAAAACTAATTTGATTCCTTTTGTGATGTAGATTCAAATAAAATCAGTTCAAACTTAAACGTCCGAAAGAATAAAGAGGAAATTGCAAAAACCGTGTCTACCTACATTATGAAGTTTGTCATAACTTGTAATCATCACTTCCATTTACACAAATATTACAATCAAAACTCTTAAATATATTGCAAAATACATAATGATAATAAGTGCACAATATTGAGAGGTTTGCCCATATGAATAATAATTTAGTGACGCCATATATCAATTAATCAATTAATTATGAATGCAAGTCTTAAAAGTTGTTGAATTTAAAAAATAGACATGTAAATGGCATGAATCACATCATTTTGAAAACAAATTTTGTTTACAAAAGAATCCACGTGAAATGTAAGTTTAGCTGATTGAAAGAATACTAATGGTTAAATATGAAAAAGTGCATAAAAATTAGTTATAGATAAAATATTTTTAAAAAAATTAATATAATTAAAATTCTAAAAGTTTCCCTTTAATAACAATTTTAATTTTTTTTAATGTTTCTTGCGAAATTTTCCAAAAAAAAAAAAAAAAAAATGTATGTGTTATTTTTTAAACAACAATTTAGTTAAATGGAGACATTGATAAAGTCTAATTGTTAAGACATTTTTAACCTTTCACCAAATTGTAAATTCAAATATTCACTTATGCTGGTTGATTTTTGTTATTAAAAAACACACACACATGTTAGTGACGCAGACATAGTTATATTTTGAAGAATGAAATTAGATATTATGAAGTAAAATTAAAAATATTTTTAAAAAAATAAACACTATAAAACTATTTACAAATTAATGTTATTTAGAAAACTTTGTCAAACGAGTAAATAGTTCTTTCGTCTCATTTAAGTTGTCGTGAAAGCAAGTCATAATTATAGTAACAAGCTAGTATTATAATTTAAAGAAATTGGACAATGTATATGTGTCATATTTAATTATGTTAGCATCTTACTACTATAAATTATAATAAAGTAGTCTATTCAAAAGGTTTCATTGATTAAAGTAGGTCCAAATGGATCTTTGACTAATTTAGTAGTTGATTAAAATGGGTTAATCTGTTTTACATTGTTGAGCACCACTTGACATCTCAAATTTCAAAATCCAATCAGTTAAAGTAATCAATTAAATATTTAAAACTTTCTTCGCACATAAATTTCTTGCACGAATCTGAAAATATATATTTGATGTTAAGAGAATTATTAAGTCTACAAAAGCAAATAGTTATTCTACAAAAGTATAATAATAGTATAAATGTAATTATACAAATAGTTCATGAAAAATATATCCTTTTTTTTTTTTTTTTTTTTTTTTTTTTTTTTTTTTTCATGAAGTGTAGTATAGTTGTATGCGTATGGGGTACATGCACAAAGTCTTTTTTTTCTTCTTTCTTAATTAATAATATTTGAGGATAAAGTTTTGAATATGTAATTTCTTGGTTAATAGCTTGTCCATTTACCAATAAAACTCGATTCCGTTTGGCAACACATCCAAGATTCTAGAAACACAATAAACAAATAATTATAAGGTATTTCATAATAAAAGAAAACATATTTGAATACCATAAAAAATATGATTGATTTTGTGTTAAAGTAGTTTATTCAACAATAATTAATTTATATATATACAGCGGCAAAGTCATAAATTCAAATATCTCAATTTTGAGTATTATTATATACTTAAAAAATGTCAATGATATCGAATAATACTTTATTTAGTAACATTTACTTTTTTATGTAGTACTTTTAATTCATATAATTGTATTGTAATACATTTTTGTAACAAAATTATATTACATATTTTGAGGTTAACTGATTTTGTGCCATTTTTTTAAACATGATTTTGTGTCATTCGTTGACATTAATCCATCACAATTATTTATTCTACTCTTGGCCAATAAAAATATGACTATCTTTTTTCAAGTTCACCTGACTTTTTTAAATATTTTATTCTAAATGTGAACGCCAAATATGACTAAGTTAGCTAGTACACTTTTATGATTCAATGTTTGGCTTGACATTTATTTTTAAAATAAAAAAAATGCACATGAGATTATTGAACTAATTTAAAAGATTCTTCCATCTCTACATATGGCTTAAAAACAAGAGATGGTCTTTTTCTTTTCTATGAATTGTCACCTCAATATTTTCAAATATCTCCCACCTGTATATCACTCCCTTTCTATATAAATTTGTGATTAGATAATTGTCAAATCACAAAAGATTATGATATTATATTTTATTTCGTTAATGTTATGTGTTTGTATATATGTGTGTATATTATTTTAGTAAAATAAATGTTTTATATTGAAAAATGTATTCAAATGTCAATCATATGAGGTATATACTTTAGTAATGCAATTATTATTGAATGTTTTGTTTAGTGATTAGAAAATGATGTCGAGTAGATTGAGAGATAATTAGAAAATATCAGTTGGTGGGTGTTTTTATTTATTATTATCATTTTAAAATAATATTCAAGAGTGTTAAGAAAATTAAATTTGAAATAGATAATTACACTACAAATCGAGTCTCTAATCTAACTCTTATGATTTTAGGTGACTATTAATATTATTAATTATATATATAGTATTTAGTTTAGTAATTCACATTTTTTGAGGTTAAAATAATTGGAGGTGGAAGAATTCGAACTCATGACCAAGGTCGCTAGGTTAACATTGATGTCGTTAAAATATTGCTCGTGTTGGGTAAGAAATCATATTTTAACCTATAATGTATCAACTATTTTTTCGATATTTAACATTCTATTTAAATAAATGATACTTAATTAATAAGTGCAATAACTTAAGCAATATAAATTTGTATTCATGATCAAAATGTTTAAGTTTAATCCTTCACCCTCAATTATTTTTTAATTAAAAAAGTATACTCAAATTGGTGACACCTAATTACTATATAAGTGAAGCTACCTCGTTAAAAATCATTATAAATTTGTCCAGTACTGAAAAAGACCATGGAAAATTAAATGTGTCATCTATCTAGTTTCCTAGAGTTTCCTTGATAATAGAATCAACGATAAATTATAAATTTAGTCTCTACAGTTTGAAAAAAGCTAGAAATAATTTCTATAGTTTAAAAAATGAGAGTTTAGTTACTATGGTTTGTAGAAAATAGAATTTAATCCATATTATTTGAAAAAAAGTTATAATTTAATCTTTATAATTTAAAAAAATTAAAATTTAGTCCTTATGATTTTACAAAATTTAAAATATAGTTTTTATTGTAGGTCATGTATTAAATATATGGAAACTCACTATTCATGGATCAATGACATAATTTTTGTTGTTATATCAATCACTTAACTCATAATTTCATCGTGGGCACATGAATAACTAACTTTTAAGTACTCATTTTGCCAAATATTAGAAATAGCAAAGGCTATTTTTTAGATTTTTTTTTCAAACAATAGGGACACTAAATTCTAGTTTTTTAAACCATAAGAACTAAATTTTATATTTTTTCAAACTATAGGGACCAAACTCTATTTTTTATAATCACGACAACTAAATTCTAATTTTCATCAAACAATAGGGACTAAATTTATATTTTACTCTAGAATTAATAGGGTTATGTGTGCCAACAAAAGCAGTAGCTCAGCGGCATCAGTGTACACTTAATAACTAAGCGATCTTAGGTTTGAGTCCTCCCACCCCAATAATTGTAATCTTTTTTAAAAAAAAAGGTTATGTGTTGTCCACGAGTTAGTCAAGGTACACATTATTAGATAAACATAAGATTTGATCTCAAATTTAATTGACAACAATAAGAATAATACATACATTTTGTAAACATAAAAAAGTTTGAAAAATTGTTGTAGATAGACAACTCAACAGTTTTAATTATAACACTCTTTAAAATATATATATATATATAACAAAAATTTTGTACATTTTTTTATATTACAAAATTACTATTTTTAAGTGCGAATGTTTTTGTCATTTTACCCGAATTCATCATTTTTTTCTATCATTTCTTCAAAATTTTGTTATTTATGTGATATTTTAATTTTTTTTCGTCATACATGTAAAATTTCTATAGTTTGTATTTGTTTTTTTGGACATGAGGAGTGATTTAATAACTACTTTTCAAAAATTCCTCGTTTATCTTTTGTAGTAAATCACTGTTAACCACTCTTTAATCTCTATCAAATCTCACATTAAATTTTATTAAACTTCACATCAAATTTATCACTTAACCACTACTAACTTCAATTCTCAAACAAGTAGTTGATTAGTCAACTACTATTAATTTCAATTCCCAAACGAGTAGTTAACTGCTTCAAACTACTATTAATCACTTCATTCTCTTCCATTCCACTCTTTTCTACTAAAAACAAACACACTCATAACCTTTTCTCCCATAGTCATTTTCAATGTAGAATTTGTAAATAGGCGGAAGCCCGCTAGAAAATTCATGAGTATAAATAATAATAATAATAATAACAACAATAATAACTCACTAAAAAAGATATATTCGAGTACAACGGCTTAATTGGGGGAAGTTGAGTTGGATTTTGTCATAATCAAAGGCTTTAAAAAAGTTAACAAGAAAAGCGTGGATTTACCCCGCGAATATAACGAATAGGTAAAAAAAAGAAAAAAAAGAAAAAAAGAAAAGATATTTAATTTAACTTAAAAGAATGATTAATTATTGACTAAATAAGGGCAATGATGGGATCCTGAGCAAGGGGATCCATATCCATGTTTAGTTAGTCAGCGCCATCGAACATGAGCTGGCCAATAAAAATAGGATTGGTCCTCTCTAAAGTCTAAAACAAAACAAATTAAATTCTAGCATCCGCTAAAATTTGACAAGGAAACCGACAATATACCTTGCGAGCGGCATGTTTCTAAAGACCAAAACTTTTCTACCATCAACATAAAAGATGGTTCTACATTTGGTATATGTAGCACATGAGTTATCTCACGAATAAATTCTTTTTAGTATGTTTGTTTGTAAAATAAATTGTATGGTAATTAATATGTCACATATATAAAATGTAGAGCTCGCCTATATATTTATGTAGAGCTGCAAGATAAAACCGAAAAACTAAATCAGTCTAATGGATTGGACCGAGTTTTTAGCCCAAAATTGAATATATCGGTTTGTAATTTGAAAAAATAAAAAATATTGGATCGGTTCCGGTTTTCGTTTTAAAAAATCAATAAAAACTTATTCAAACCGAAATATATATATTGTCAATAAGTCATATAAAGTCATATTTCTTCCATTATTTAGAAATTTTCTAAAGTGTTAAGATCAATCTAATGTTTTTTTATTCTTCAAATGTCAATATACTTTCTAAGTAACTTTCTTAAACTTTACTTTTTGCACATTATTGTGTCATTATTAGAAATGTCCATGGGGCGGGGCGAGGCCGGGGAATGACTTTCCCGTCCCCGTCCCCGCCCCCTAATTTAATCTCCGTTTTTTTTCTCGGGGATCGAGGCGGGGATTCCCCGGTGGGGTCGAGTTCCCCGCGGGGAATTTTTTTTTTTTTTTTTACATTTTTTAAATATTTTTTGGAAAATAATTTTAAATAATTAGATTTTCTTAGAAAATATCTATAAATTTCAACTATAATGTTAATTATTGAAGAAAAATATTCATATGAATAGATAATTTCATTAACAAATATATTTTTATTTAAAAATTAAATAAAAATATTTAAAAAAAAAAAATTAGACGAGGCGGGGAATATTCCCCGTTCCCGGCCTCGATTAGCCCACGGGAAATTTTTTCCCCCGTTTCCCGCCTAATCGGGGATTCCCCGCGGGAAAAATGAACACTTCTATTCCTTCATTAATAAAGTATGAGTTTTATTGGGCTAATTCCGAACAAAAGCAATTCCACCGTGAAAATGTGACATTGGCATTTTCTCATTCATTTAAAAAATTATTAAACTAAAATATTTCTTCCTTCTTTGTCTAGTTTTTTACTTTTTTCCTAATTCGATTTAAATATTTGTACATTTTCTTATTTTGTGATTGAAGAATGTCACGGGTCTAATGTCGCATCATATTGTTTTTAAATTTTTAAATATAAATTGCTTATTAATATTGGCATTTATCTGCAATATTAATTTTATAACCCCCAAAATAAAATGGATAACCCCAATCTTAAATTCGAGCAAAACACATATCAACTAATAAATAGTAAATTAAGGGGTGATGTAACCAAACATAAATAACAATTGTATTAAAAAAAAAAACTCATTTAATTCTTAATTGGAAATTTGTCATCTAGTGTTGTATATTTAGTTCTTAATTGGAAAAGCTTTGAAATTATTATTAAGTTGAAAAGGTTTGAAATTATTGAATATAAAATGGAAGGATGTTGGACTTTGGAGCAAAATATGATCTATGAAATTTATTGCCCCATCCTGCATTTTTATTCAACCAATTCAACAAATGGTTCAAACTAGTAGATATATAGGCCTAAAACAATAATGTTATATATATATATATATATATATATATGGGGATGAAACCAATAAATTATTAGTTATCAAATAATACATCATGTCCAGAAATTTAACTTTGTTGACATGATTTTCTAAAATAAAAATTAATAAATAAATAAATAAAACTTTTGTTGACATGTCATAGTTGACTTAATTAAGGATAATATGAGTATTATGATGATGAGATTTTATTCATCATAATGAACATAATTCAAGTGTAATTAATATATATTATTGACAGATATATTAGAAATTTAAATAATTCACCTTAAATTTTGTTAAACCATAAAAATGGGATATTTTTATTAAAAAAAAGAAAGAAAAGTAAAAGTAGATAATATTTTAACCATATATTTATACGTTAAAAAAGCTAAAAGGGCATTTTATAGATTTTTTTTTAATTTTTTTTTTGAGAAGCGGGAATTTTATAGATTTGGCTAATTAGTAAATAACTAAATTAAGTTAATACTTGAACTCCATGGCCCTCCTAGTTCTATGTTTGAGCCTCATATCCCTCTTAAAGGTGATACGAGTGATTTGAAAAGAGGAAAAGAAGCGAAAAAGGAAGAAGAAGTTGTGATTTGGAGATATGAAATAATTATTTGAAGATAGGATATTTTGAAAACGAGATGTTGGAAAAATAGTTATTTTATATTAATTTTTATTAATGTAATCATTGTATATTTGTATTAATTAATATATTTTATTTTGTATTGTTTTATTGAAAATAAACAAATGTTTGATGTGATATTTGATAATATTAGATAAAAAAATATTTTATTTTATATTATATAGTTAAAAATTAAAAAAATATTTGACATGCGATTTAAAAAGATTATATAAAATATTTGATGTGATATTGAATGAGAGGTTTAAGAGAAGTTGATGTACTAAGAACAAACATCGGTTAGAAAAATTCCAATTCCTTCTCCTTCTCTCCTCTTTAGAAAACTATTTTTGTTGTTGTGTGGTTAATGATTAACTAGCAGTTCTAAAAAATGTATTAAAAAGAAAAAAGAAAAAAAAAGAAGCAGTTGTAAAAAAGGAAAATGTAAAACTAGCACCATATCCTAGTTTAGCTACACACTTGAAAAAAAAAACATAACATTATACCAAGTCAGCTGAAAGTAGTTCAATAAACACATCACACAAACATTCAATCAACAATATCAAAGAAAGCAAAAACATTACATTTGGTAAAGTTTTGATTTTTTTAAAAAAATATTTAAATGCGTATTATATATTTTTTATATGGTATGACTTAATTTTTTTTTTTTTAATTATAAAAGGAAACAAAAAATTTCAAAAAATAAACAATAAATAAATAAATTTTGTTTTGTTTTATTTTTATTATTATTTTTAAGAAATGATAGACATAAATAGTTATAAAATATATTCTTATTCTTTTTTATTGTTTTAAAAAAAACAAGTGACCCAGAAACTATAATATAATTAAATAGACCTAAAGGTTCATTAGTTTTTTAAAATTCTGAAAAAGAAAAGAAAAAGAAAACACTAGTTCTTGTATTTTAGATCATTGAAATGTACTATTACCACAAAAATAACATCTAAGTGTGTGCCCATCACCATTAATTCTTTTATTGTTACAAATTAGCTAACATAAAAAAAATGATTAAATACTTATAAGACAATGAGGAAAACTAGACCTATTGGATTTTAGAAAGTTCAAAAAGGACAAAACACATGTAATAGAGGAATCCAATGACAACAAACCCCAAGAAGAAAAGGTTGGAACCAAACCAACCTTTGAAGATAAGGCTGATGGAATCGTCTCGGAAAAGGTCAGTCAAGCTGAACCAAGGCTTGGCCTCTAGCCAAGCCAAAGTTCGACCCAAAACAGATATCCTGTGAAAGGGTTTGGGATGGACCAAACTGTAGTCTAGCTAACTCTAGTTTGGGGTTGGCTAGGTGGATAGCCAACTTTTGGGTTGAGTAGGCTACTCATGACCCACTCCAAGCCAATGGTCTTCTATTCCAACGATAGACTCTACACTACAAACTAATCTCTTTGAAGTCATGATACCTCGCAATGCCACGCACAAGAGAAAAAATGTGAGACTAAAAGAAGAAACGGCAAAATGCGACATAAGGAACAAACATAATCAACATTAAAAATCGTTAATTATGTATTAATAGTAAAAAAAAAAACACACATTTCTCAATATCAAAACTCGATAATTAGTAGCATGATTGCATAAAAAAAAAAGTTATACAATAAAATGAATTTCATTTGTTCTCAGTGAGTTGTTATTAGCTCACAAACACTTTCTAAACACTCTAATGTTATTTTACTTATTGACTTAAGCACCAGAGTCTGTCTGATATTTTTTGTTCTTTCTTACAATGGGGTCCAACTATCATGGAGTGGCTCAATTAGCCAAAGAGGGTCTTCGAGTGCATAAGGTGATGAGTTCAATTCATGGTGGCCACCTACGCTACGCTAGCACGTACAATCATAAATATTAAAAAAAAAAAAAAAAAACAAACAATGGGGTCCATGGGGTCCACATGTGGTTTATACCACACCAATGTGTTATTCTCTTTTGTTTTTTTATTAGTGCATCAAGATGTCATGAGCTAGTGCTCCTGTTAGTTTACCCCATTTATTGTTGTTGAACTTAAAAAATATATATTTTGGGACGCTCATGATAAAATTTTCAAAAAAATGGTTGTAATTGATAAATATACAGTAATTATTTTTTTTGTGTTTAGTACCATATAATAAACGTCTACTAAAATTTTGGGATTTTTTAAGGATAAAATATAGGGATTTAATAAACCTAAAATTCAAAGTTTAGCAACATATTAAACATTTTTGTTTTAGTTTAATAAAGCTCATGGGATCGCACACTGTTACAAAATATAGACATAATATTCACTTTTAAAGCTCATAAATCTATGATTCTAAAGTACTAAAAAAAAAAAAAAAAAAACGTTTAGACCTTGTTGATGTTTAT
>JBBMKA010000026.1:3297985-3328999 GCA_037833695.1 Sechiopsis laciniata
AAAAAAAAAAAAAAAAAAAAAAAAAAAAAAAAAAAAAATATATATATATATATATATATATATATATATATAAATTACATCTAGACTTAAGGATTAAAATGGTACTTTTTATTTTGATTTGACAATTTTTAGAAAAGATGATTGGAATATATAAACTCTAAACATATTTAGTTTAATTTATTATTTAAAATGTCAATATTTTCTGAAAATGACATAGAATCTCCTACGTTCATACTCGAAAAAAAAAAAAAAAAAAAAAAAATCTTAGTCAAATAATAATAATAATAAATCTACTTAATCGATCGTATAAATACTTTTTTTTTTGTCCTTTCCTACATACCGTTTCCGCCACCAATATCTGCACTACTTAGCAACATTGAGTCCTTTCATTTAGCTAAATTCATTTTGAAAAATTGGTTCAAATCTCTACTCTAAATATTATTTAATAAAAAAAAGTAAATAAAAAAAGTTCAATCTAATCATCATTTTCATCTAATAGTATAACTATGCACTGTGTATTTATGTACTAACGTGGATATGTATTAGGCCTACATAATTGATAAAGGAGAGTAAGAATTGTATAAATGATGATTTTATGTGTAAAAAAAATCAAAACCAAAATAATTATTTTTGAAATTATACTTTAATTTTACCATATATATTATTTAAAGTATACATTTTTTAAAAAAATATTAAAGTATACATATATACTTTAATTTTTTTTTTTTTTGAAAGGCATATATACTTTAAATCGAATGGCAAATTTTTATGTTTAGGCATTACAACTAGGTTTGAAATTGTCTCCGAAAAAAAAAAGCTTTGAAATTAGAGCAAAAACTTTTTTTTTAATTATTAATAAAAAAACAACTAAGAAAAATGAAGAAAGAACTCAGTATTTTGTGGGAGTGGAGTCAAATACTCTTGTCTACGAGATGATCAAACAAATCACAATGCTCACACCATTAATGTATTGTACGTATGTTATGGACCACTCTACAATTGTTTTTTTGTTTTTAATAGGTTTTCTTTTCTTGCTGATTCCAAAATAATTCTTGATTGAAGTAAATTATTTTAGTGTAAAAAATATGGGATAAAGGTTTTGTACGACATGTGGATTATATAATTTTATATATATATATACAAATTATAGTAGAATATAAGTTTAAGTAGTATCATTTGAATAAGTTAAAATTCAGTTTTATGATTTTAAAAATTAAAATGTTCCTATAATCTTAGAAAACTTAAAACAAAGTTTAATAGCTAGCGTGATAAATATAAGAAAATTCGTTATTCATTTATAAATGTTACGATTCTTTTTGTTATATTCAGTTAATTCAAAATTTTATTATTTACACATAAATAATTAGCTCTTAAATACTTAATTCGAAACAACAAGTATTATTTTTTAGATTTTAACAAAGTATAAAAATTAAAATCAAAATTTTTAAATACTAAATTCTATATTATTTTAAATCATAGAAACTAAATTCTAAAATCACCAAAATTACTTCCAACTTTTTTTTCTTCAAATCATGGGGACTTGTATCTTATCCTATATTTTTATTCAAAGGTTTACTAAAGGTAAACACAATATTTTTTTGAAAAAAAAAAATTACATATAGTTATTTTGAACTTTAGTTAGGTTTGTACTTTTCTACCCGCTTATTGTTAATTTTTGGGAAAATATATTTTTAAATTTGAGTTATAGTTTCAGTTATTTATTTGATCTCTCTATATTTTAAAATTAAATATATTTATTACATTTTAATAATTTTTACTTTTAATTTATAAGATAACAAAAATGTTAGTTGTATAAAAAAATGTCGACTAAAATGATAATTACACTCATTTTAAATTTTAATATATCTATAAAATAATTATTTTAATTTCTACATGAAATTAATTTTTAAAAGAAAACAAATATAAAATAAATTTAAAAAGACATAAAAATTAAAAGTGAACATTAATGGAATGTTAAGGTAAAAATACTTAGTTTTGAAAGATATAAACCAAATTAAAATTAGATTCCAAACTTATAATCTAAAAATGTAAATTTCTCTTAATTTTATATATGACCACAATAGTCTATTTTGGAACTTAGAATAACCCTAGAATATCTTCTTCTTTTTTATGTACTTTATTTTTTTGAGATATTTTTTTAATGTACATCCTAAAACATAGCTGTTGGACTTTATAAAACATACCATTCCAGATTTTTCTCTTAATTTAGCTGGACACAACTTTTCGATGCATCAATAATACGAATACTATATATATATATATATATATTTTGATATAAATACTAAATCAAAATATGTAAAAGCCTCATCAAGTTTCAAATTAATTAATTAATTTATTATTATTAATTTTTTAAAATCATCAAGTTTTAGTTCAAGGCTATGTACTATGTATTTGAGATTAGGCAATAAAACTTGTTATAGATAGTATATTCTCCATCCTCATTTCTCTAAATAATAAAAAAGAAATCTTTACCTTTTTTCAGTTTTAATAGGGATTCGCTCCCTATTTTGGGGGTTAGCTAAGGCTTGTGTGGGGACCCATCCTAATTGAAAATTTGGAATTGGTATAATTCTAGGAATAAAAATTTAATAAAAATACAAATAATACTTAGGGTAAAATATAAATTTATTTGGTTTAGAGAAAATTAGACTTTAGTCCTCGTGATTTGAAAAAAATATAGAATTTAGTCCATAGGATTAAGTACTCAATCCGTGACAACTTTCGTAAGAAATTAATTCCAAAGTAGGTACTCTTTATGAACTTAACTCATCACCTCTTATGACTTTAAGATCTTCTTGACCACTAAATCACTCTATGATGGTTGAGCTTGTAGA
This sequence comes from Sechiopsis laciniata, assembly GCA_037833695.1. Taxonomy (NCBI): domain Eukaryota; kingdom Viridiplantae; phylum Streptophyta; class Magnoliopsida; order Cucurbitales; family Cucurbitaceae; genus Sechiopsis; species Sechiopsis laciniata. The sequence continues at coordinate 3,300,841 of JBBMKA010000026.1, forward strand.
TGCTATAAATTCACAAAGGTCTAAAGTTAGCCCCTAATGATGCACAGATGAAATTAGGAGGCTTTTGTTCTAATGTCAATTATGTTCTTATAACTTGTAATAGAGTAGTGCATACTCTTATTGATTGAGTTATGTTTAATCCTTGTTCGTTTGACCAGTAAACCTTTTTAATTTGTTGGTTGATCATTTAATGATCGAGATGATTGATTGTAGTCATTTTAACATTATTTTTACTTAATCTATAAAACATTTATTTTCAATTAAAAAAAATACAAATCTTATGACAATTGAATTTTACTCTTTTTTTTTTTGCTAAAATTTTTTCACAATTCTTTTTTTAACTAAGAAAGTGATGAATTCATGAATGGTAGAGACCCTAGAGCCAACAACACATTAAAAATTTATTATATGAATAGGTGTCGATATATCACATCGTTACAAAATGTTACGAACAAAAAAATAAATCAATTTGTGAACATAAGATTTTAGTGGAGGTGGCGGCAGTTAATAGGAAGCATAAGCTCGTAGCACTAAATTTCCTTCTTCATCATTGCGCTCTTTGATTTTTGATTTTTTATTATTTTTTCAATCCAATTTAAATCCTTGTTATTTATTTATTATTTTTCCATTTCAATTTGACCATTAATTTCAAATCTTTGCAATAATTCACTTATTAAGTTGGTCTCACATGCACACACTACCACACAATACACGACTCTATTCCAATCTCCCCTCCTTTTCTTCTATTCTGCAATTCGTCTCTTCATTCTTTATTCGGGTCCATTTCAATTGTGTTTTTTTTTTTTTTTTTTTTTTTTTTTTTCATGTTGGGGACCTCTTTTTAGCTTTGAATTTTATGAAAACTAAAGTAGAATCATCATGTAATTGAACCCATTCGATAAAGATAAATGAGAAAGCAACGGATTTTGGTTTAGGCTTTGCATTATTATCTAATCAGACAAGATTTGTTTAGAGTTGGGTTTTGTTGGATGGATTGGACAAACATTAGGATGTACCTGATTTGGATTGGATTAAGTTAGGATGTTGTTTGGACTAATTTGTGGTAATATATATATAAAAATTAAGAAAAATTGAATCGGATTAGATTCAATACCAAAATGCTTATATTGTTAGTACATGCTCTTATCTCAAATATATAATATATTAGTTTGAGTTGAGTTAATCGAATAAAAAATTGGTCAACTAAAAAATCAACCAAAACAAAAGAAAATTATAAAATTATAACTCCACTCAATCCAAAAAAAAGGTTATAACTCAACTCAATACTTATAGTTTGGATTGGGTAATTCGGATTGTATGTTTTTTATACGCTCCTAAACAATATGTGGTTCTCTCTTAAATTACTTGATATTGAAAGAAACCTTCCATATATTTTTATAAATGTCGTGAGATTTCACCATTTTTTCTAATAGGTAATCCTCCGTGTGCCTTTTAAAGAGAGTAGTTTTTGAGTTCATCATTCTTATGGTATTTTAATTTTTTTTGACTGAATATTCATTTAAATTTTATGAATTTTGATATATTATATCAGACAACATGAGATTCGTCCACCTATCTTATAAATGTGGTGAGTTTTTCAATTGGATTGATTAGTGATCAATCATGGGGAGCTGAGTTGTTGTGTGATGAGAGGTATGATTACACGATGACAAAATGGGAGCGAAGCACGTGATAACTTCCCATTGAGTGGAAGATTAAAATGGTTGAATAACAATAACGTGTGATTCAGATATCTTGGGTTTAACATTATACAGCCTGAAAAGAGAGAAAAACAAGAATGTACAGCAGCGACTGATGCCAAAAAAATAAAGTGGCTTTACTTTTTTAGCCTTTTAGGGTTTGTTTAAAAAAGTGTAAAGACCAGTTAGAAAAACTCGAAACATGGCCAAAGCAGATACTAAATATTTGTTTACGCATTTTTTGGTTACTTTTTGGGAATTATAAAAGGAAACGAACATGCTGAAGAGAAAATCTGTGCTTTTGGGTTATAACCATTTTGCAGGTTTCACACAGAAGCTACCTGCTACTGGGTCGCCAGTGGACCCAGTTTCAGCAGACTGAAGCGATGAAATGGACAGAGACTTTAGATTTTAGAGTCTCAATATAAATCATAAAGTTAAATAAATAGACTATTCCTTTGCCAATTAATAGGATATTAAATTGAAAACAATCATTCTTCTATTCATTTAAAAATAAGTTAGATAATATGTACTTAAAAAAGTGATACTAGTTAATAAGAAGTTTTGAATGATAGATGAGTTATAAGTAGTTGTGAAAGAACTATAAATCATTCGGTTAGAAACCCTAATTTAGATAAGGGTTATTAGTTGTGAAAAATTTTAAGTAGTTGATAAAAAAAAACTCAATTAAATAGAGATTATAAATAGATGTAGTATAAATGATATTGTATTGGAAGTTTATGAAGGTCATATAAAAAATTTTATGCAAGTTTTTATGACAAAGATGTTCTATCAAAATATAGGGTTTAGGATTTGAACAATACCTGAACAAACGTCCCCCAAGGATCATTTACCCAAACTGATGAATACATTCTTCAACAATATCCAAAAACAGTGTTTGATCATACACTAGAGAGAGAAAAACATCTAAAATTTGAAAAGATTCTTCTTTCCCATCTACAGTATATAGATTAGATCACAAGCTTTTAAATCCATTTCTGACATTTCAAATCTTTCACTCAAGAAAACAAAGAACATTTCAAATCCTATCATCTGATCCTTCTTTGTTTTATTATAAAAGTGAGAAGTTGAATCATTAAGTTCAAAAATGTTAGGCGATTTCCATAATTTCAGCTGGTATGCAGTCACAGTCTTGGATTTTAACTTTTGGTTCTTGAACAACTATATCCTTTAAACTAAAATAAAATTAAAAAAAAAAAAAAAAAAACCCTATCCTTCAAACTGACAAAACTTGCCATATTTATTCCCCAAAACAGTGGCAATTTAAATTAACACCTTAGACCACTGAGAGCAGTGCTAATCAGCTAAAGTTTACCATCTCCATGATTATGAGAAATTACATAATTGCCATTGGACTAAGGTGGAAAAATCTGATCCTAAAATTTCACACCAAAAAGTCATAAAAGAGGCAGAAAGGTTCCTCAATAAATAAACTTTGAATCAAAACTACCGTTCGGAGTTCAGTTTAAGCTCCAACTCCAAGTTCCAGCAGGAGAGTGTGATTAACAGCGTTTGATGCAGGACCCACAAATTGAATAGGACCTGCAATTTTGTTTAGGAAGAATGGTCACAATTTAATAACAGTAATCCATGTTTTTAACCATTTTAAGGCATTATATGACGTTTTTTTCAACGTTCAAAGGGACAAACAAATTAAATGGCAGCCAACAAAGGAATATGAAAAGGAGATTGTTCTCTTTTTGACCCGAAGTGGCAGCCCAGTTAGTTGAGGCTACATGCTTCGAGATATAGTCTTTTGGACATCCCTAGTTCAAACCACTGAGGAAGTACTTAAACTAGAAAACACTTCGATATATCTTGATGCCACAATCTAGAGATGGACCCATGATGTCCCGAGTATAGTAGAGCGAAACTCTAACTCCCGGTTATAAATAAAAAAAAGGAGATTGTTCTCTTAACCAGAAAAAGATAGAAGTTGAATGTTTCCTAACCAGGACTAATGTATCGGTTCTTGAGTGCCCACTCATCCCTCAATGACGCAAACTTCTTGAAAGGTGCACCTGATAGTTCATGAATAATCAAACATTATTGCTTAGTTTTATGATTTATCCAGTTGCAGATAAGTTCATGATGGAGATCGATCACTATGACAAAAGAATGATATTATTATAGCAATATAACACCCGAAAAAGAGCTTCCTTTCACAGTTCTTACCATCAAGCTCGACCATTGCCTTCTTAATCACAGGCTTAAACTTGCCTGTTACAAAAGAAAAAAAAAAACTTCAGTAACAATACAAGTACATGAAAATCAAATCATTTGACTGTAACAGGTAAATACATTGATTCAAGAACCCTCTGGAAAAAGCTAAACCACTTTCCCTAAAAATGAACTTATCATGAACTAAGAACAAACCAACTACACACAAATATCCACATTAAATATTAGCCTTTCTTCAAAAAAAAAAAAAACAACTTTGAAGAGCATGTAGAAGGAAGGTGGAATGCCACAAGATGAGACTAAAATTAAGGCCATGTCTCCTCTCCACATCCATTAATGAAGTCTAATAAAGATAATAGTCTAATAAAGATGGTGGAATGCCACAAGTGAGCGAGATAATAGTCTAATAAAGATAACAAGTTATAGTCAGTTTACCATGTCTCCTCTCCACATCCATTAATGAAGTCAAAGCAGTACCACCAACGGTCCATTCTTCAACAGGAGCAGCTAAATTTCCCACCTGGCAGATATACGGAATGTGCACAAAGATTTAACAACTAATTGAGAAAACACGTTGCAAGAAAAAGAAAAACGGAAAAAGAAAACTGATTTGATTGAAGTATTTGCAGAGAGATTGATGGTAAAGAGAGCAATTTAAGTCATGTATGGGCATGCTCTATATTTTGAAGCACATATGTGGCCGAATGCGACTAAAATTGGGCAACATGTGTGATCTTCAAAATAGAAGTCATGTCAAGGCACAACCTAAATTCCTCTCGATGGTAAATCAGCAGACAACAGAACATACAGATGATATTAGTCCAGTTTTTCCACTCTGCAGGAGAGCTCCAGCACCATAACCCAATGCATAGCAGTAAGTGGAATCAAAATTGGTTGGTAGACCACATCTCCCTTCATATCTGCAAGTTGAAATTATACAAGGGGTTAACTAATATTTTCATTTTCCCTCGATGCACAAGTGTTACAGTGGAGCTCCAACAAAAGAAAGAAAGAGAACTGCAGTTCTCAAATAAATTAAAAGGAGAATTCTTACCCAAAAAAGTGAGATTGCCCTTTAAATTGACCTTTGTATGAACCTTCACTCTTCCTCTTCTCCAACTCCGTTTCAGCCATCTGAATAAGCATTTTCTCCGTTTCTATTTTAGCTACCTATACACACACAAAAAAAAAAGTATCATATCTAACCAAGATAACACCAACATCTGGGGATCACAAATAAATAACGGAAAAAATAAAATATCTACCTGAACATTTCCATGTGGATCTCTTTCAAGCATCAATTGTTCTTGGATTGGTTGAGGCAATAAATCAAAAAGTTCAAGGGATTGACTAGTGAGTTTCTTTTTCCATAATCCTTCATCATCAACAATTTCATGGGCCAAAATTTCATTTAGCTCTGCAATAAGGTGTTGTACCTGTAAGGCATTCATGAACAACATATAGATTCATTAAGCGCACAACTAAAATGAAGATAAGAAGACAGCCATAACTAATTTTATGAGCAAGAAACATACCTCTGGGATGAAGTCGATCAGGCCTTCAGGAATAAGTATAACACCATAGTTATAACCAAGTTCTGCACGTTTGCTGACTACATCTACAATGTACTCTGTAACACTTTTCAGAGTTTGCTTTTGAGCATAAACCTATAGTCAAATAAATCCTAATAAGTTAGGTACACTGTAGACTTGTATATGCAGGAAAATTTATGACCATCGACCAAAGATTAAAAGGCTACGTCACAATTAGAGCATTTAGAATCACTTCCAATAAGCAAGAAGAGAATTTGAAGACACTATTGATAATAAATCTTTGTCCCCCCTCCCAACAAAAAAAGGGGGAAAAGTGGCATACAAAACGCCGCTGATGCAGAGTTGATAATACCTCTTCCCCAATAAGAGTAACGTTTGGGTGAGTCTGCAAAGCACACTCTAAGGTGATGTGTGAAGCAGCACGCCCCATAAGCCGAACAACTGCAGATTCACATATAAAAAAAAAATGTGCTAAGAGAAACACAACAAAGTAAAAACAAATCAGTTATCCACACACATGCTACATAACTTACTAACAAATATGTACTCGGAGTTGGGAGGCAACCGATAAATGCCTCCTTGAGGCATCAAACAGTTTACCAAGTGATAAATAAATAGACTCACTACTCACAAGTAAACACACACTAGGAATGGAATAAAAAAAAAAAAGAACATTTAATCTATTTGGTGAAGATAGATGTCAATCTTATTGTTTTGGGAGAACAATAAAAACTAGTCTCAAATTTAAGAATCAAGTGGGGCATATAATGAAATTATTATTTTAATCAATTGGTGCTGCTTTTAAACCATGGAAAGAACCACTGTTTCAAACAGTAACAAAATCGGTTTTCTTGGAGGCACAACATGGTGATATGATAACTGATGAGTGACAACACTATGATTCTTAACTGGAATGTTGATATACTTACAATGATAATATTTTCCTGTTGATCTAGCATCTATCATGACATTACCAATCATTTCTGCATATATCTGACACAGAGAAACGTGAACTTCGTTAGTACTGTACATGAACAATGTAATGCCAATCTAATTTAGTATAAAACCCAGACAACAACTTCCTTCTCTATCCAAAGAAATATCAAGTATAAATAATTCTACTCTGTAAGAAATCACATGTTCAAGGAAATGTGTAAAGGACATTACAAATAACTTGAGATGGTAGTAAATATCTACTTTCTCAACAATAATAAGACTTGAAAAAAAGCTTTAGAAGAATCTTAAGAAATGATGACGTAGTTTGGCATCAAAAGATTACCCCCATATTACGAGAATTCAGCAAAAAAAATAATTAATTACCCTGCAAGCTGTATCAAATCCGAAACTTGTGGGCACCTCTTTGCATTTTAGATCTCCATCAATGGTTTTGGGACAACCAATTACCCGGGCCTTCAAATTTTGACCCCTGATCAGAAAAAAAGGTAAATCATTTCACAAAACATATGATAGAAGCAATTAGAACTATGTACAGAAATGGAAAATTTTGTCAAGTAGAGCAGTCCGATACATTATCCTTCGACACACCTGAAGTTTTCAGCAAGAAGGCAGGCATTTGTATTGGAATCATCTCCACCAATCACAACTAGCCCATCCAAATCAAGCTTTTTTGCCGTTTCTTCAGCTTGTTTGAACTGAAAATAAGAACACTCAACTAAGTTCATATATCCTAATATTTAGAATCACTTTGGCATAATGTCTCATCCTCGAGAGGCAAAAGAGCCTCACCTGCTCTGGAGTTTCGATTTTGTCCCTCCCACTGCATATCATATCAAACCCACCCTGAAAAGAACTTGGAAACAAGTAAAATATTAATAATTGAATTTGACATTTATAATCCTCATTACTTCAATCATCGTCAATTATACCCATGCACCAGTTAATTTAATTATACAATTTCACATAGTATACATAGCTTATGATGACCAAATTTTGGTAATGGGAAACATGGGAAAGTTAGCAAGTAAATAAGTGTATAGAAATTCAATATAGTTTAGCAGTATTTAATTTAAAAGATTAATGTTATAAAGCTCTCTAAAGGTTTACGTTTACCTGATTTCTGTATGGATAAATATATTCTGAGGTCAATTCAACATATTTGCCTTTCATTACCCCGGCAGGGCCACCCCTGAAGCCATATAATACACTGCCTTTGGCATGATCCTGCAAATAATCTATCGCCAACACATATTAAAAATCACTGAAGTCCAATAAAATAAAAGAAACATAATCTATAGTTGATTAGCATACAATTAATCAGAATCAATTCAGTAAATGTAACATAATCATTACCAAAAATTCCTGAAATCACATTATGTCCTCCAGGAGCTTGGCCTCCAGACAACACAACACCAATCTTCAACTTCTTTTCCGGTAGACCATTCTTAGAATCACATGGCACCAATTTCGCCGATGGCTGGCCAAAAAGATTAGGAAATAGCTTGGCTATCTCGTCTGTATAAAACAAACGTAAAGAAAATCAACAAAACGCCTAATTATAGTCTTTCTACTAAAGTCATGAGCCTAATACAGATATGAAAATCGATAACAAGATTTATATCGTAAAAATTTACATAAGATCTGTGAGATCAGAATCAGTCACCAAAATATGAATGTAGTGAACTTACTTCTAAAGCCTAAGAAACCAATTCCATGATTCTTTTCCCGTTCGATCAAATAAATAAATAAAAAAAACACTTGGAATTGCAAGAAATAAAAAGGAAGAAAAAAAAAACTAAAATCATTTCCTGATTCAGCAAGCAGAGATCAAGATTCTTCAGGATCAAATGCAATAAACGCTGTAACATCAAACAAACATCAATACATACACAGATCCAGAGAGAAAGAATAGAACAGAGTACCTGGACTGCCAGCGGCAGAGCTAGGGGGACCATCGACGATGGTGAAGGAACTTCTGAGAACAGAAGGCAGAGGCAGATTGTGGTCAATACGATTGGACTGAACTTCACTATACACGAAGGAGACGCGGCCGGGAACCCCCGCCGGGGAGGATTTGACGGCGGATTCACCATTGGAGACGAGAGAAATCGACATTGTTGCTAGAGCAAGCACGAACACTAGGGGAAAGTGATGGGGCGGAGATTTAGAAGGGAATTCTCGACACTGCTGGTTAAACGCCTGAAATATAGGGAATTGTCCGAACTGGACATTTTGTTTGGGAATTCAAACACGGTTGAAAAAGGGTAGAAGAGTCTTTTCAGCTTGGACTCTTTTTTGTTTGGCTATTGGTTGAATAATGAACGATCTGGGGCTGGTTTAGGGCACCGAGTTTGATTCTGTGGGTTGCTTTTTTAAGTGGGCCGCTCGGCCCATGTATGAAGAAAGCCCATAATGAACCCATTGCATATGGGGCTTGGCCCGAGAGGGGATAAAACGCCGTCGTTCAAACGTAGCATAACTAAACATATATAAAGGAAAAAGAAATACTGATTTAGACTATGCCCACATTTCGGTTGCCTTTTTTCACCTATATTTAGGGTGTGTTTGGTGGAGGAGTTAACTTAAATCCAATTTAAGTTAACCCCTCCTAATACTCATTTGGCAGTCGGATTTGGGTTAATATAACTTGGATTTGAACAATGTACAATTGCTCAAATCTTAGTAATTCACGCTTCATTTTTCTTCTCTCTCGTTCTTTCTAGTGTGATAGCCACTCTCTTTCACATCTAATTTTCTTTTCCTATTATCCTCTTCTTCATAGTTTACTTAAGTCTACCCATCAAACACATATTAACTTTAACTCTTCAACTTAACAAAACACCGCTTAATTCCTACACCAAGCACGCCTTAATTGTTGAAAAATATCCGAACAATAAAAAAAAAAAGAAAAAAAACTGCCATACTCTATACCTTAAATCTAAGACATTTTTAAGTTTTATGGAACGGAAAATGGTTTATTAACGGAAAAAATAGACCAATATGGCTTATTTCAATTGACAATATTCTCTATTAAAAATTCTCTACTAGCATATATGAGCTTATGATAAAAAATTATGAGTTTGAATTCTCTCTATTGTTAAATTAAAAAATAGAAATTTTGCGCTCAACCCAAATCCACCTTCACATTTCTTTAGATAATAATTCAGTTTCCTATGAACCCAAACTCCTCTCCTTGGATAGGAGAAGATACCAAGGAGAGTAATAGTATTCAGGAGGATAAAAGATCACAGCCTTCCTTGAGGAGTACGAACACGCTACCGTCATCTCCCCGTGAAATTCGAAGATCTTCGTCGAGATAAGTAGTCAGCAACCAAGACTCTGCGCTGGTGTTTGAGATTGAGAACATGATTGGCGGCTGGCACGAAATTGTCTTTGCCACATTTGAAGCATTGTCTTAGATGGAGGAAATGATGCCACTGAATGGTGAAAGGTCAATCTTCTGTCCAAGAAACTCCACATTCTCTGGTATCACTATAGAATCCGTCAGCTCGAGCCCCAATGATGCCTTCTTCAAACTTGATCTGGAAATGTAGCCGTGTGTGAAAATAAATACTAGCATACCGTTTGGGTTGGATAGTCCAGGTGGCTCGAGTAAACTGTTTCTTTGTACACCCCTAATTATCACCACATCCAACATCTTTCCATTCATCATTACTATATTAAAAAAAAAGAAAAAAAGAACAACATTTGACTCTTCAGGTATTCTCTTAATTGATGAAATTTCAATAGTTTAAAGTCAATTAAATTCAATTTTGACAAACTTTCAATAGGTCCATTTGACTCCAAGACAAAGATCAAATATGAAATGAGTTGGTAAGTCAATAGTTTAAGGTTAAAGGTAACTTTGTAAAACAGCAAACAAAGTTTATTCTAATGAGAGAATTTTTCTTATATGCTTTCATTTTCACCAAAAAAAAAACATACACACACATAGAAGACAATAGTTGAGATATGAACCAATTTCATAGTGGTTATGAACTAGGAAACATAATTACTCAAGAAAATCCTCAATCTGTAAGTAACAAGAAAATCCAGTCATCATCTTTTCAAAATAAACCATCAAGCCACCATTAGCAACAGAAGAAACTGAGCAGCATTACTGCAAGTTTGCACGATATGAATGTCCTAATATTATTCATAGGCACCTTATTACTTTCGAATAATGGCTAAAAAACAGATGACAATGTCACTATGTGCTTCACAAAGTAGAATGGCCTTATATATGCAGAAGTGAGTAATGACACCATAAGAGAATAAAAAGAAGAAAAAAATTAAAATCAGACAAGAATTCAAGTAAACATAAAGAAACACTTTCCATTTCCAAACAGGGCTCAAATTTTGGGTTAGAAAAATGATAACAGAAAGGCTAACCCAGATAAAATGATTGTACTAAACCTTGAAGAATAAAAAAAAAAACAAGCATAATACATAACAAACAATCACATGATTATACCTAAAGAAATGAATTTCAATAGTACCCAGCAAAAACCCTCGGCAGGGAAGCAAACTGGAAGGATTCTACACAACGAGCGTCTTCGATCGTATTGAGTAATGTCTTTATCTTGGTCTTGATCTTCCCATTCTTATCAAAGACATATAAGTCGTCATTGATTAGTAAAGATATCCCATCTTCAGAGGCTTCAATAAAGAAGAGTTTTGATGGCTTATGAATTGGTACATCAATGACAAATTCTCTAATCCAGGATTTGGCTCCCATAATCCACACACAAGTCTTACAAATTAGTTTGAACATTGTAATAATCAAACCTAACTGGCCATTGAATGACTTTAGTTGAATTCTAAAGTCAGTCTTCGTGCAAGGCCCAATAATCACTAGTAACTTGCCATTGACTGACACTAGTTGAATACCAAACTCAGTGTTGGTGGAAGGTCCAATATCAGAGGGGTAACTAGTTTCAAATGTTTCCGTTTCAACATCGAGAGCATGTATAAGATGCACATGCAGATTCTAGTTCTCCAGAACTGCTTTCGCGATCCAATAAATGACTCCATCCTAATACGCACCATCACCCGCAAAGTAATGGGGAGCCAGCCACCCGATGCGCTTCCATAACTGCAATTCATTGCTAATTCCAAACCTCCAAATCTCTAATTCTGTGCCAAATTCATGATAATCAACCCTAAACAATTTATACTGGTTCGTCTCGAGGCTGAAACCAAATCCATAGTAGTACCTATCCTCGCCCTCGAATCCACGAAGTTGGTGAACTCATTGGTCATCGGATTCCATATCCCATCACACCAATCCTCATAGGTTAATTTTGCAATATAAAGCAAGCCATTGCAGGAACAATAAACAGAAACAAAATTCCAATCGCCCTAGAACTTAAATGTGGCAGCAGAATTAATGTTGGTACCAAAATCCATAGAATGCATCTTGGGATTGCAAGAACGCATAGATTCAGGTCCGGGATTGGGGACAAATTCAGAGGTGCAGATAAGAAGAGATTTTCTATGGTGAAATTTAGAACATAAAATGTAGTCTAAAACGAGATGATTCCAAGCATTACACACGATCTTGCAAATCGACAAATTGGAGAATGAAAGTTTGGAGAAGATTACCTTAACAAGATCATCTGTAAGCACCTCGCTCATGTTCCTAATCGCCGGGGAAGATTTGACGGCGGCTTCACCATTGGAGACGAAAAAATTCGACATTGTTGCTAGAGGAAAGTGGTGGGGGCGGAGATTGAGACTAGAATCCTCGACACTGCTGGTTAAACGCCTGAATTTAAGGAATTGTCCGAACTGGACACTTTGTTTGGGAATTCAAACACGGTTGAAAAAGGGTAGAAGAGTCTTTTCAGCTTGGACTCTTTTTTGTTTGGTGTGGACAATGAATTACCTGGGGCTGGTTTAGGGCATTGGGTTTGATTCTGTGGTTTTTTTAGTGGGCCTCTCGGCCCATGTATGAAGTAAGCCCATAATGAACCCATGGCATAGAGGGGGATAAAACGACGTCGTGGGAGAGAATTCGAGAACCTAACTTTTCTGATTAAAATACGGGGGCATTTGCTTGACATATTTAAGTAGGATTTAGGTTGAGAAGTTATATTGAATAATTATATTGAGTAGTTAAAAATTGAGAATTGTGCCAAAAATCCATTTGGATGTAGTTTTTGTATAGAAAAATTAGAGTAAAAATCTTGTTTGGATGTAGATTTAAAATGAGTAGTTAAAAAATAAATGATTAAAAATGAAAGATTTTGATTAATTTGAAATGAATTAAAAATGAATAGTTAAACATGATTGAGTAGTTATAAATGAATGATTAAAAATGAATTGTTAGAAATGAAAGTTATCTTTAAAAGTAAAAATGAGAAGGAGTTAGTTAAAACTCGTTTGGATGTAGGTTTTCGAGAATGAATTAATAAATCTTAAAACTAAATCCTATGTAAATATGTGAAACAAATAGCCCCTACATGTCTTAACCAATAAGCTATGGACAAAATAATAAATTTAGAGGCCACCTACTAGGCTTTATTTAGCTCATCAAAGAACATTCTGGCCCTTTTAATCTTAATGAAGTTTCTCCATTTGTGATTAAATCTTCCAACAAATATGTCATCATCTCAAAGCCCTGCCTGTGTTAGCTCATCTTGTGGTAGGTATATTCTTCCTCTTCTAGCACTTCACCCACTCCCCACACTTTTAGCTTCATCCAATTGAACTCTGAAGTTGGTCTTTTTTAGTTCAATCATAAATGGAGTGGGGAGATTGAATTTGTATTTGAAAATCAAATAGTTACTTAGATCTCAAAACTAATTGGTAATGAGAAGATAGCTTTCATTGAAAGCTTCTCATCTTTTCTAACGAAAAATTTTCCAAAGTCTTCAACAATATACAACATTTATAGAGATTGTTTGTTTGTCATATTTAATTAGGAAAACTTATATCCAAAGAAGTTTTTATTAACTCTACATTCTTTTTACTTTTAAAAATAACTCTCATTTTTAATCATTTATTTTTAATCATTCATTTATAACTACTCAATCATTTCTAACCATTCATTTTTAATTATTCATTTCAAATCAATCAAAATAACTTATTTTTAACCACTTATTTTTAATCATTACATTTTTAACTACTTATTTTAAATCTACATCTAAACAATGTTTTGATTCTAACTTTTCTACACAAAAATCACATCGAAACAAGTTTTTTGTTACAACTCTCAATTTTTAACTACTCATCATAACTTCTCAATATAACTCCATAAATTAAATGTTTCTTAAATATGACAAACAAACAGCCTCGCGGTGCCTTATTAAAATTGATACAAATAATGTAAAAAAAAACTTGTTTATAGATATGCTAAGATCAAGGCTGTAGTTACAGGAGTTGGATGATTTTAAGATTTTTTTTTTTTTTCCTTCTAAATACTCCTTTATAATCGGTTGAAAAGTTTGAACATACTATCCCATTTGGCACCAAAAATGACAATTTGGGAACTCCCTTTCCAAGTTTCAACGATTACGTCCAGAAATTAGGTGTTTAACTTTAAGTAGGCAGGTTTATTCCTTAATCTAATTCAGCAAATTTGGTATTCCTAAGAAAGTTGGAATAAACCTTTTGAAAGTTTGGATGAAACCTCTTTCACACTTTTCTATTACAATAATATTTAAATAAATAAAAAACTAACAATTACAAATCAAAGAGGCTATTTATTAGCCTACAAGAAAATGGCTAATTTATTTTAATAAACTAATTAACCATTTGACTCATATTAACAAAAAGGCTTTTCACACCCTTATTTGGATAGCTATTTTTTATATGCTGACTACATCATTTTCTGTGTGGTACAGAACTGTTTATTTTTATAATTTAACAGAACATATGGCTAGTTGAAGCTGGCCCTTCAAGCAGAAGGCAAACTAACACCTTTAGATAATAATTTATTTTTCTATGAACCCTTTTAAAGAACTCCATTCTCTTCTTGGATCAGGAGGATAAAAGATCACAGCCTTCCTTGAGGAGTACGAACACGCTGCCGCCATCTCCCCGTGAAATTCGAAGATCTTCGTCGAGATAAGTAGTCAGCAACCAAGACTCTGCGCTGGTGTTTGAGATTGAGAACTTGATTGGCGGCTGGCTCGAAATTGTCTTCGCCACATTCGAAGCTGTGTCTTGGATGGAGGATATGATGCCACTGAATGGTGAAAGGTCAATCTTCTGTCTAAGAAACTCTACATTCTCTGGTATCACTATTGAATCCGTCAGCTCTGGAGTCCCAATGATGCCTTCTTCAAACTTGATCTGGAAATATAGACGTGTGTGAAAATAAATATTAGCTGGTTATAACTCAAGGGGTTGAGATTGCCCAATAGACAAAAATTCAAATTTTTCTTGAGTTCATATTGAAGGTGTTTGGATGTGGAATTGTAGTGGTATTATTTTTAGTGATTATAAATGAAAGGTTATTTTAAGTGATTAGAAATTTGAGTTTTTAGTAATTAGTAATAGCATGTTTGGATGTTATTTGTAGAAAAGTTGCAATTAATAGCTCGTTTGGATGTGGTTAAAAATTAGTGATTATTTTGAGAGATTAGAAATGAGTAGTTAGTAATTAGAACATTAGACATGAATGATTAGAAATAACTGGTTAGAAATGAATGATTACTTTGAGTGGTTAGAAATGAGTGACTAAAAATGAATAATTAGAAATGAGTGATTATTTTTTAGTGATTATAATAGCTCGTTTGGATGTAATTGTTTGAAGAGGAATTATAAAAGTTCATTTGTAATAACTTGTTAATTCCATAAAATAAACAACCCCATAGTGTTGTTGAAGACTCCACGAAAGGTGACTAAGTCTCACAACGTTAATAAAAAAGGTGAGTTACTCATCTTATCATTAATTAATTTTGATATGAAACTACATGTTATCTAATATAGCAACAGAGTTCATTAAACTCAAACCAATGTTCAGTTCAATTAAAAAACGAAATTAGGATCCAATGCAAAGTTTTAAGATAAAACCTCATATTATCTAATAGACTGTCAAGTCAAAGGCAAGGGATCTAGCTTACCTGTACGCGCTGGGGGCTTTGAACTTCAAACTTTGCATTAGTACTAATGGAAGTGGTGGCCAGAGGGCCTGAAAACAGGACGGAGTTCTGGACGGTGAAGCTTTCTGAATCAATTGTCTGTGAAATTTCTTCCACTTTGACCAATGGAAGTGTACTTCTAGACAACAATGGGAACATACCCGAGAATGATGTGTACCTGAAACCCCAAACATTAATGTTAAGAAACCTAGGATGACAAAAATCTTGTAATGTGTAAAAACGATGTAACCATTTTAAGATAATGACAATTGATGGTTCCATGTCAACACAATATTGGCATCATACCTTGTACCATCAAATTGAAAGCTACCAAATGGTTATATTCCATCTTGTTCTTTTCATTTGATTCTCTAGTTTCAAAACTGAGATTTGGACTTTGGAAATAAATAAGTTATAGTAAGATTATCCAATCATCTGAAGTTGTAGTTTAAATGAACAAATTTAACATAACAAGGCTGGCAACTTCAGCTAACAGATAAACATGAACTTAAAAGAAATATATACAAAACCAGATTTCAGGACAATTACAGCCACCTCAATCTCAAGTATAAAATCCCATCAGATAAACCAGAATTAAATAAAACTTTCCCTATGTTGAGATACCTTTGAACTATGTTGCCCTAAAATTACTTTAGTCCAGGGTCAATAAGTAGGGATTTCGACCAAGCCCGGTTTGACCAACTATTTTATTCTTATCAACTTAATAAAACAAACTAACATATTGTTAGTGAATCATGTAAATCGTCATGTTTTGTCTAAATTTTTCATTATTTTTCTTGAATGTTTCCCTTTTTCATAACATCCTAAATGACCCATAGGTATGAATCTCTTTTTTCTTTTTTTTTTTTTTGAACTGCACATAGGTGTGAATCTGATGCCTAACAATCTAGTTCAAATCATTCTAGCAATTTACATCTGAAGTAACAACGCCACATAGAAGGTCGATATGATCTCCAAAATCAACAAGGATCATAAATTACCACTAATGTTTAACAAAATATGTAGGTTTGCAGGGCCATACGACACGACAATTTTCTTGAGACTTGATTAGTCGATAGATAATAAATTAAATTAGGGATAAAATACCATTTTAGTTTTGTTATTCTATTTGGTTCTTAAACTTTCCAAAATAGAATTTTAGTCCAGAAACTTTGAGATTTATTTGATTTTAATATTTAAACTTTCAAAAATTTAATTTTAATCTTTTTAATTAAAAATAAAAAAATAAAAAAAATTCTAAAATTTGAAGTTAATTTTTAATAAAAAAATTGATTCAATAATGTAAATAATTTTACTAAGATAAAATATAAACATATTTTTAAATATTTCTAAAATTTATAGCAAAAGACCGTAACGGATTTAAAATAAAAGTAAACAATTTTTTTTAAACTTTATAATCCAAATGGAACAACTTTTAAATCTAAAATAATATTAAACTAAAAATAAATAAATCTCAAAATTTCGTAAAATTATACTTAAAGTTCATGACCAATATTAAATAAAATTTAAAGTTTAGGACCAAAATGTTATTTTAGCCCTAAATTAAACTCTTTCCTAACTACCCAGCCTCATTGACATAGCATAAACAGAAAATATTTATATATCGCCCTGTTAGAGAAATAACCAACTAGGCTATGAGTATGAAGTTGAATGGGGAGAACTTACGCAAGAATCCATTTGCCATTAAGCAAAGACAGAGCCTCAGTAGGAGCTGGAGTAGGATTCTTCGCTTCCAGTTGCGTAATCAGCTCCACAATCTTCGCCCTAGTTTCGCTAGTCGCTCGCAATCCCCAATCCGTCCCGTAAAACGAATCCACCAACGCCTTCTTCATTTTAGAACCCTCCGATTTCTCCACCGGCGCCTCCTCTTCGGCCACCGCCACCGCCGAATCATCGTCGTAAGCCGGCACCCTCTCCGAGCCCCACTCCTCATCGCTCTCCGCCGCACGAACCTTGAACGCAGGTCTGGCCGAGATCGCCGCCGCCGCTCTCCCAATCGAACTAATCGGGAAAATCGAGGGCTTAGAAATCAGCTGCGGCTGCGGCGGATTCAGTGAAAAATTCTTGCACGGAAGTTGAATGAATTGAGAAACAAACGCCATTTCTTTTGCTGAATCAGACAAATTAACACACAGCACAAATTTTATGTCTTCAAAGCCTTTCAAAGGGACGATTAAATAAATGGGAAATAAAAGTGCAAAGACGATACTATCCCTGATCTGAAATTTGTCGTTATTTTATAGGGCAAATTGGACTTTCGAAATGTGAATGGATATTTGTTGATTGCACGAAACGTGGTTCGGTAGGATTTGGACACGTGTAAGATCTAAGGGAGAGTACGAGATATGGAGCGGGCGAAATGAGGCAACCAGCATTTAAGGCGCGAAATGAATTGATACTGGATATACTTTCGTGAATTAAAAGGATGAATCTTCTATAAATGGAAATACTAACCAAAACTGATTTTTATTATTATTATTTTTTTGGCTATAAATGCTTCAGGTTATTTTTTTTTTCGTAACACAACCATTCATTAATCAACCAGTAGACAACTCTATACCAAAAAATAAAATAAAAATATTTCTATGACAAGACCTACTACAATAAGAAATATTAACATTTTCGAGAGTAGATGATACACATTTAATATCTAAGAGGAATGTAGTAGAGCTAACAACTTCAAAAAGTATTAGACTCCACAAGAATAGAAGGTAATCGAAATTGAACTATGCACGTGTTTGTAAGCTTTTAATTGGTTAGAGAAGCGTCACCAACCATCACCCACATAATATCAATCCTTAGTAATCTATTTGCAATCACATAGTTAACTATTAAAGAAACTCACGTTCATACCAATTATTACAATCATTCAAAATGATGACTTGTTTTTAATCATTTAAATAATTTTCTATTTCAAAATTGCTAATTTCTAACCTCTACAATTTTTCCACAAAAGTTATATTCAAATGAGTCATTGGATACAATTTATCTACAAAAATCTATATCTAAATGAACTATTGCATGCAATTCCCTCTACAAATATTCATATCCAAATAAATGTTTAGGATAATTTTAATTTTTAATCCTTCAAAATAACTCTAAAAACTATCTCTTACATTCCATTTTTTCCGGCAGCAGGGAGAGGAGAAGGGAAATAGGTGAATTAGACTCTGTACACAAGCTTGATCGTTTTATTTAATTTAATGTAAATTTTTTGTTAGTTAAACTGCTTTTTTGTAGGCTATAATTTATGATGGTTGATTATTGTGCTTGTTGACAAAACTTTTAATTTTGAACTTCAAATTTTTTATTTAAGAAATCTTTAAAATTTAACTTCTCACCAAATTTTCAGTTTTCTGTCTTCTATGTTAATTAATTTGAACCTATTACACACAAATTACCTTTGTCATTTGCTCTTTGTGGGGGAAAAAGGACAAGACTTATGAGCTTGTATTATTACTTTTTTCTATGAAAAGATATTGAGGTATGGTTTAAAGGGAAAGAGGTTCGATCGAATGAGTTGATGGCATGTTGGTTTTATTATTTAGTGGCAATGATTATGGTTCGATTCTAAAAATCGATATTTGACTCTCATTTAGAGCAAAAGTACCCTCTATATAAGATTTGTAGTTCGGCCTTACTCCAATTTGTACCGAAGAAAAAATAAAGGGAAAGAAGGAAAGAGGTTGATGTTGACTTCAACGAAATGGGGTTGGAGTGCAAATTTTTTAAAATTTGTCTTTTATATTGTTGTGAAATATCCACTCTTTTTTATGTAGGATTCTTAGCATGTCCTCTCAAGATGGAGCCTCTTTTGAGCTTACCAATTTTGAATAGGATTGGACTATGATACCATACTAGATAGTGTGAACATCCATCTCAAAATCAATTGAAAATTAGGAAAGTATTCATATTTCTTTTATATTGTTATGAAATCTCCACTTTTTTCAACGTGAGATCCTTGACAAAATAAATTAATCTAATAACATAATTTCCTTTTGAACTTTACTCTTTCAAATAAGTTATATATTTTTAAAAAGAAAAATCGACACTTTTCTCTAAATTTACCATTTATTTAATTTTATTTAATTAAATTACCAACTTACCAATATGTTTATAAATTAGAATTTAATTATAGAGATCAAAGTTAAAAGAAAGAAAAAAAAAAAAAATTTATATATTTTGTTGTACTTACCTGTTCACCCAAAAGTTATTAGAATTATAAAGTTTGATATGGATATATGCATAACTTGAATTTATGACTTCTATGTAATTTAATAATATGGCATATTCAATTTTTTTTTAAAAAAGATAATATTTCAATTTTATTGAGAATAGTTTTTTAATTTTTCTAATTCAACATTTGAAATTCAAACCCATATTTGATACATGTTGTTATTCGAGTACTACTTAAAAAAAAAATTAAAAAAAAAAAAAAAAAACTTAAAAATAAGGAAGCTTAAATTTTTAAAAAAATAATTTAAATATATGATTTTTCATTTAGTTCAATGATTAGTTCTAAATAATAATAATTATCAAACTAAAAAATTGGATTGGAAAATTTAAATTTAATTATAAAGATTGAAATTAAAAAATAAAAAAAAAAGTAGAAACAAACATTATCATTTCTTTTTAACATCAATTCTCAATCAAAGTGTTTTCAATAGACATTCAGAATAATATTCAAAATGCTCTCGGATTTTACTCTATTCCGATAAATTTTGAAAAGTCTGCTATCTATTTAGTCTAAATACTAAGAGCTCAGACATTTGGGTTGGTCGGGGAGTTGAATGTTAATAAGGTGGACTGTCATACCAAGTATTTGGAGATTCCAGTATCGTTTTCATCCTCCAAGAAGTTTTCTTTTAAGTTCTTGAAGGAATTGTGGAAATTCTTATTTAAATGGAAGCACAAATATTTTTCAGCGAGAGGGAAGGAAGTTCTAATCAAAACTGTTCTTCAAGCCTTGCCAACATATTCCATGAATTGTTTTAAGATCCTCAAATCGATAATCAAGGATTGTCATCGAATTATTTCTCAATTTTTGGTAGGGTAATGATGATGTACAAAAAAGAATTCACTGGGTGACATGGCGAAGAAGGCGTGTGTGCTTCAAAAAGGAGTGGAGGACTTGGCTTTAGAGATCTTGAACTTTTCAATCAAGCTCTTTTGGCAAAACATGGCATTAATTATGAATCCAGAGTCTCTTCTTGCAAGGCTGCTTTGAGGTAAATATTATCATTCTTCCACTTTTCTTGATGCTAGAATTGTTCAAAATGCTTCGTATACTTAGAAGATTACAATGTGGGGTCAGAAGCTATTTTCAAAAGGAATTAGATGGCGAATTGGTAATGGTCACAACGTTAAAATTCTCTCTGATAATTGGCTTTTTAGTATTCCATCTATGAGGCCGATCATTACAACATGCATTGATCCAAATTTAAGGGTTAATTCATTAATATTGCCAAATGGAAATTGAGATATTGAAAAAATTAATACAATGTTTGGAGGAGATGATGCGATTAAAATCAAGCAACTACCACAATCGAAACAAGGTAGGAGTGATGTGCTACTTTGGCATTATGAGAAGAATGAGATTTTCACAGTTAAACTGGCGTATTGGCTTGCAAATTTTCTCCGCAGTGGCTGTTCAAGCTCTAATGGTGAATTGACTAAACGGTGGTGGAATTCATTGTGGCGATGTAATTTACCAAGTAAGGTAAAATTTTTAATTTGGCGCATTTTTAATAATTTTGTTCCTACCGGAGCAAATCTTAGTAAACGTGGAAGGGTGAATGATGTGTTGTGTCCTTGTTGTAAAATATTTTCGGAGACCACTTTACATGCAATTTGGCAGTGTAAAAAAAGCAAAATCTATTTAGAAGCAAAGCCTGTTTCTGAATTATGATATTCATGCTAATCTAATTGAGATTTGATGAGTTGGTTGTTTGAAAAGTTATCAATTATTAAAATGGATGAGTTTTTGTTTATGTGTTGGTGTGTGTGGCAAGAAAGAAACATGGAAGTGGTTAGTTACAATGGTGATGGCTTCAATATTGAAACACATTTTAAATTTAATTGGGAGTATTGTTGTCAGTTTTTGGCCGAGTATAGGCAAATAAGAGTTAGATTGTGTGATGGTGTAACAAATCAAAGTGGACCTTCCTTACATCAAATTTTGGAGGAGACTCCTCCAAAATTTGAGAACTATAAATTAAATACTGATGCTGTTGTAAATTTGGAGGAGAATAGAAGTGGTTACGGGGTTATTATTCGAAATTACAAGGGCGAGGTAATGCTCTCAATGACGCAACCAGTCCAATAGATTGTTAATCCATAAATTGTGAAAACTTTGGCTATTACGAAAGGAGTGGAAATGGCTTTTGAACTTGGTTTCCACCATGTTGAGGTGGAGTCTGGTACTTTGTGTGTGATTAATCTGTTACAAAACCGTTGCAAGAACTAGTCTGAGGTTGGGAGAATCATTGATGAAACAAACCATTTAGCAAGAAATTCAAGTTTTTCTCTCTCAAATGGTGTAATCGGAAAACAAATACTCTTACCCATAAACTAGCACAAATGGCTAGTATTAACAATTAAGAAGGAAGATGGATGAAAGAATGCCCAGACAATCTAAATAGGCTATATCAACCAGAAAAGAGTAGAATTGTTATCCGGAGCGTAGAAATGTTGAATTTGATGTAATTTCATTTTTTGCATTTCTTTTCAAAATAAAAAATAAAAATAAATATACATTCACTCCTAACCTATAACTTTAAGCGAAGTTGTCATTCACTCTCAAAACACTAATCGCCAAATGAAAATTTTTGCATCTTTTCAACCAACTTTAATTTCAAACAAATTTTTTCTTAGCATTTTCGCCCTCAAATCATCAATCTGCAAACAAGGATTTCCTTCTACTTTCTCTTCTAACATCCATATCCAAAAGTGGAATTAATCTTTCCAAACTCTTTTTTTTTTTTGAGAAACCCTTTCCAAACCTTTTCCTACATTTCTTTAAATACTCTTCAAATTCAATCACCCTAAAGGTCATTCTTTGCAGATAATTAAATTAAAAATTAAAAAAAAAAAAAAAACTATTATTAAACTACAATACAGTTATTTCACATGGATTTTTATTTTAGATGTAATCAAAACCAGTTTTTTTAGAAGATCAAAATGAGTTTTAAACTTTAATTTGTACAATAAATCTTTAAATAATGTCTAATAATCATTTAATCCATTTGTATTTTGGTTTAAGGTTGAGAGTTCGATCAAAATAGTTTCTACTCTAAACATTAAGTTACAACTTATAATCATTTTGAATTTAATTAATTAAAAAAAATATTAATAATTAATGAGAAACTTGCCTATTAGTCAAAGGTAAAAAAATAATTATAAACATAGTTACTTTGAAAAAATAGCAATTATAATCATTGATATTAATAATATTTTCTTATCATATTATGTCAATAATACATAATCTTTGTATCAATAAATATTTATAATACAATATTAATAATAATAAATATAAATATTTTAAAATTTATCTATATTTATAATTGAGAAATCACATCGAGTACAATCTCTCTTAATTAATTGGTCCTTGATTAAAATCTACTGCCCCACACTTAATGCGAAACTGTTAAGTATGAATTTTTTCCCCAAAAATAAATAAATGAAGTATGAATAAGTTGGAAAGGAGATAGCGAGAATGCACAAAATTTTTATTTTTTATTTTTGATATTTGTGACAATTCAATCAACCTTATGTTATGTCAATTATTGTCCTATGACATACCATTTTGATCTACAATATTTAAATATCAAAAAAATTAATAAATAATTAATCTTTAAATAAATAATTATAAATTAAACTTATCATTTCTTAATTATTTAATTAAAAAAATTTTACGATAATTATTTAAAATATTCTTAGTCCTACGACCATTCCGCAGAATGTAAAAGAAAGAAACCAGCTCATCCATTCTGTCCATTAACACAGCAACATAATGAGTAATATGGTGATATTTTCTTTTTGTATTATTCCATTAGAAAAGGTTACTTTTCAAAAAAAGAAAATAGAAAAGGACAAAAATTATCTGTTCATTATTTATTGGTAGGAGTTTATTGTGTATTAAATTAGCTTTCTACACTATTGCAGAAAATAAGAAAGCAAACCATTACTATTTCCCTTTGAGTTAATTCAAGTGATATATTATGTAAGTTCATCATAAGATCGGTGTTTCCGAACTGATAGAATTATTTCACAATTTTTGTGATTTTTTTTTTATTTTTTTTTATTTTTTATTTTATTTTAAAGAGCATCTTTTTAGTCCAAACAATGAGTTAAAGATGTATATAATCTTAATATTTATATATATTTCAAAAAAGAAATTAGTTCAAAAAAAGTCACTGTGCAGATTTAATAGAAGAGTCTAGCTAAATTCACAAATTGTCACAATAAATTAGCACTAATGTTTTCTTTAAAATCTTATCAAATTTGTATTATATGAGTATTTTGTAATCTATAAATTCTCATCAAGTTTGTATTATATAGGTGTTTTATATTCTATTAAAAAAAATTGAAAATACATTTTTAATGATGGTTTGAACCGAAACTTAGATGATTTGGAATTGCATTACTTTTTAAAGTTAAACAGTTAAAATTGCTGCATTTTATAAGATTGAGATGTAATTTGACAACAATTAAATTCAGTAAAAGTTGATACTAATTAACAATACTGGGAATTAAATTGTAATTTTCCTAATTATTTTTCAAAGTTGATATTGGGTTAAAAATACTTCTAACAATAATTAAAGAGTGATTCTAATATATACATGGCAAGAGATTAGGTTGAATTATATTGTTCAAAAAATGGAAATAATTTACATAATTTCAACTTATAAATATGTTTCACGAGTCAATTTAGGATTGTAAAGATTCAAAATTGTTGGCTTTCCTTAAGAGCGAAAAAAAAAAATACCAACTCGAAATTAGAGGAATTTTTTATTTTTTTTAAATTTTAATTTTGTTATTTTAACAATTTTTTTTTTTGAAACTTTATGTTTATAACATTTAAATTTATCATCTCTGAATTATTAATATATATTTAGCTCGAATGAGTTTATTATCTTAGCTGACATTAAAGTCAAGGTGAAAATCCATTTAAAAGTGGACAAAATTTCAATCACCATTTAGATAATTATTTTATAATAATTATTATTATTACTCTAAACCATTTAGATAATTATTTAATTTTTCTTTATAGTTTTAAAATTTTGAACATTTAATATTTATTCTAAAAAAACTTATCAATTATCCATGTTGTTATCTGCTTTATATATATTATTAAAAAAAATTGAAAAAAGATTTATTTTTAGTTATTGAAGTTCATTCTGAAAATAGTAAAAATTCAACATTTTATTTCTATAGTATGTATATAGAAATTTGAATATGAGAAACAAACTAAACTTAAAGGATTACATTAACTAAATCTAATGAATCTAAGTAATAAATATATTTATGCATATCTAATATGGAGTAAAATTAAAAATAAATAAAAATAAATAAAGTGCCAATATGAATGATGTCCAATTGAGAGACCTTGACACGAAGCAAAAAAATGCTTTAATACCATACATAATTGATTTTAATATCTGAATTTAAAGATCAAACTTATAATTATGATGTTGAATTAGATTTTTCCAAATAATGAAATCATCAAACCTCGATTCTAGATTTTCAAGTTTGAACTAACATCTTCCTCAAATAATTTATATTAAAATTCATATTATCATTAATAACAACCAATTTCAGAATGTTGATATTTAAATAAAAAATAACACATATAATCATTATTGCTTCCAGCATTATTTTTTTGTCTCGTACCTAAACTAGACCTCCAATGAGGCGGCCTTAATGGCCGTTGATTTATGCTAGCTGCGAAGGAAGATGGCACTGTCCAAAAAAACAAACAAATCATCAAAGAAAAATGAATTAATATTGCCATTTCCTTTCTATATGTATATATGAATGTCTCCATTAGCTTACGGATAATATATGGTTGATTTCATACTATTTTAAATATTAAAAATATTAATAACAGACTAATTTTTAAATAAATGATTATTAATTTTTTTTTTTTTTTTAACAATGGTTAATAAAGGTTGGGTCTTTATTCTTTATACTCCGTTTGATGATCATTTGATTTTTTACTTTTAAAATTTAAGCATATTCTTACTCAAATTTTCTACTATGTATTCTACATTTCTCATAATATATTTATATTTCCTTAATAAAGTATGTTAATGATAACCAACTTTCAAAAACAAAAACAATCTTTTGGAAATTATTTTTTTTCTTCTAAATTTTGATTTGTTTCTATAAATATAGGTGAGATGTAGATATTTAAGTAAAAAAACATATGGTAAGGTAGTTTGATAACCATTTTGTTTTTAATTTTTGAAATTTAAGCCTACAATAATTACTTTATCATTTTCTTACATGGATGGCTACATCTTACCTATATTCTTAGAAATCAAACCAAAATTTAAAAACAAAAAAATAGCTTCCAAAATTTTATTTTTATTTTTGAAATTTGACTAGCATTTACGTACTTTCTTAAGAAAAAATAGACGTATTGTAAGAAAAATGAAACACGTTATCAAAATAAACTTAAATTTAAAAAACATAAAACAAATAATCAAATCATTATCAAACACTCACTTAGTTTCTTAAGTTTGGCAATGATTATTAATAACACAAATATATTTTTTTTGTACAAATCTTGAGTTTATTAACACTGTAGCAGTTGAGCTAGGCTGGCGCTTTGACAATCCTAATGAATTGTTCGTAAAACCGGCTGCTTTAATTCGTTTTTGAATATTAATTAATTAAAAATTTCATAAATCATTTAGCAGTCCAATAAGTAGCCCCTCTGTAAAGTTCGAAGTTCGAACCACCCATACCATCCCTTTGTCTTCTTCTTCTCCACTTTAATTGCGCTCTTAATTAATTTTCAACTCTCCTATTTAAAATTAATCTTGCATTTAAGTCTCCCATAACTATTTTATTTTTCCAGCCTCATTTCACTTTCATTTCAATTTCAATTTCAACCCCTTTTCTGCGCTCTGAGAATAATTAAAAACGGATTTCATAAGAATCCTTGAAGAAACTCACAAGATCTTCATGCCCAAAGGTAATCACAATTCATAATCCCAACCAACATTAATTTGTAAACACTTTCCGTGCCTCCATTTTTTTAATGCCTCTCGAATATAGTAGAGGGAAAGCTCATATTTTTCGGTTTCAAAAAAAAATAATTGTCCCTCAACGGCTGTTTTTCTCTATATTCGACTTTGTTTTTGGATTTTTCTAATCGTTAAAATGAATCTTCACATTGTGATTTTACAGGAAGCTAAAACAATTTGTGGATTATTGAGCGATCAAATGGACGGTGTCGATGGAGGGAGGCAGCGGTCGAGTCTAAAGCAACGGCTAGGACTTAAGGTAATGGGCTGTTGTGGTGGTAGTTGGGGACTCCCGCCGGCGACGGTTGGCGTCGGCGTCGACGGGGAGGTGATGAACACGCGCCGGTTACCAGAGCTGGATCAGAGTTGTATGAGTCCGGTTTCCGTTTCGTCGCCGGCGCCGGCCGGCATGAACTTGGCCGTCGCACTGGCAGCGGAGCGTCGTTTCAGAGCTTCGCCACGTGGAATGATAGGAAACGGAACGCCGTTGAGGGCGTCGCTGATGCGGCTGCTGGAAGAAACAGAAGGCGGTTGCGGCGGCGGCGACAGTGGTGGGAATATGGGAAATGATTCGGTGTGCTGCGTGTGCATGGGGAGAAATAAGGGAGCGGCAATTATCCCATGTGGGCATACGTATTGTAGGGTGTGTTCCAGGGAGCTGTGGTTGAATCGAGGATCTTGCCCGCTTTGTAACCGTCCGATCCTCGAGATTCTAGATATTTTTTGAACGATCACAGTAAGGGTAAAAGTGCTTTGTTGCCTCAATATTCGAGACAGATTGTTTTCATTGGACCGGGCGAAACGATGCCGTATTTGACGGCATGTTACAAAGAATTAAACAGTTTCCAGGTTGATTTTTTTTTTTGTTTTTTCCTTAAAAATTTGGATATTGTAATTTCATTTTATTTTTGCATGTTCATATTTTACTCCCCCTTCCACTGTGATATTTTAGAGTTGTGTTTGTCATTTTTGTCAACCCTTTGTTTTTGTCTTCATTTAAACTTTGTTTTTTGTAAAGATAAGTATGGATTTAAATTTATAATTTCTTAGTCATATGCTTATAGTATTTTGATTGTTTTGTTTAAAAAATAATTTTGAGTTAAATAATTAGGATAGAAAAACTTAAATACACAATCTCTGGTCATAGATACACTTTTACTGGCTGTGTTATTATTTTTTCTCTGTTACGAATTTTTTAGCATAAAGAAATTGTAGAAAAGAAAATATCAAAATGATGACCAATAATAACAACATGTTGGGTTTTTTTTTATTCACATGAGTGAAGGCCCACCAAATGAAGGCCCATTAGGGATGATTTATAAAAAGTGATTTTTTCACTTTTTTGATTTCAACCGTAAGAAAGAGGCAGCAGAAAAGAACGGCAG
>JBBMKA010000026.1:3329099-3341660 GCA_037833695.1 Sechiopsis laciniata
TATAAAAATAAATTTAACTAAAAGTATAAAAAAGCAAAGATTCTATATATTTATTTGAAATAACAATTAAACAAATTTTTTTTCAAAAAAAAACAATTAAACAAATTTAGTATTCTTAATAAAGACTTCGCATGGTTGTTAGATTTCTTCCTGAGCTAATTTGATTATTTTGTAGATATTAAGTTAACATATTGATAAATAAACAAAACTTTGGCAAGGGGCACGCCTTAGCCTGAGGCGAAGGCGATGTGAGGTGCAAAATGGCGAGGAAAGACGAGGGCCTGATTGAAGGAGCTCGCCTTGACTTTTTTAGAGACGCAATACCCGTCTATGTGCAAGGCGATGGCCATATGCGAGGAAAGGCGACGGCCTAGAAAACGATAAAACGCATCGCAAATATAAAAGAATGAACAGGAATCTGATATTTGATTGAAGTGAGTGTAGAGAACAGGGCAGACAGATGATATTAATCCAGTCTTTCCACTCTGCAGGAGAGCTCCAGCACCATAACCCAATGCATAGCAGTAAGCGGAATCGAAATTGCTTGGTAGACCACATCTGCCTTCATATCTGCGAATTGAAATTATATAAGTGGTTAATGTAATATTTCATTTCCCCTTGTTGCTGTGCAACTCCATCCAAAGGAGACGAAAGAGAGAAAAAAAATAAATAAAGAAAGAAAGAAAGGAAGAGGTCTATAGTTTTCAAATAAAGAGGAGAATTCTTACCCAAAAAAGTGAGATTGTCCTTTAAATTGACCTTTGTATGCACATTCACTCTTCCTCTTCTCCAACTCCGTTTCAACCATCTGAATAAGCATCTTCTCTGTTTCTATTTTAGCTACCTAATCAAGAAAATAAGAAAGGTATCACATCTAACCAAGAAACATTAGCACCTGGGAATCATAACAAAAACAGAAAAGTAATCTACCTGAACATTTCCATGTGGATCTCTTTCAAGCATCAATTGTTCTTGTATTGCTTGAGGCAAAAACTCAAAAAGTTCAAGAGATTGACTAGCGAGTTTCTTTTTCCATAATCCTTCATCATCAACTATTTCATGGGCCAGAATTTCATTTAGCTCGGAGATAAGTTGCTGAACCTGAAAGGCATTAAAGAACAACATGTAGTTTCATCAAACACGCAGCTAAGAATGAAGATAAGAAGACAGACATTACTGATTTTCTGAAAACATACCTCTGGGATGAAATCAATCAGACCTTCAGGAATAAGTATAACACCATAGTTATAACCAAGTTCTGCACGCTTGCAGACTACATCTACAATGTAATCTGTAACACTTTTCAGCGTTTGCTTTTGAGCAGAAACCTACAGCAAAATCTAGTAGTTAGGTACACTGTAACAATACATGCAACAAAATTTATAACCATCGGCAAAAGATTCACAATCAATCATAAACTTATTAAGAGTATCCATGTATTGAAAGATGTCATAAATCGAGCATTTAGAATCATTTGCAATGAGAGAGAAAAGAATGTGAAAACGTTGTAAATAATAAAGCCTTCTTCTCTTTTCCAAAAAATAAAATAAATAAAGTAGCACAATTAAACATGCAGCTGACGAAAAATTGGTAGTACCTCTTCTCCAATAATAGTAATGTTTGGATGAGTCTGCAAAGCACACTCTAGGGTGATGTGTGAAGCAGCACGCCCCATAAGCCGGACAACTGTAGATTTACATATAAAAAACCATTCTAAGAGAAACACAACAGAGAAAAAACAAATCAAAGATCTACACGCATGCTACAACAATTTCTTAGAAATATGCACTAAAATGGCAACTAACAAATGGATCTTTCTCGAGGCATCAAACAGTTTAACCATTGATAAATAAATCCACAATGAAAATAACCATTATGAATGGAATAATAATAAGAAAAAAAAAACGAACATTTCAATCCATTTGGTGAAGATAAGCAACTATCTTTTTTTCGAAATGATGCGAAGGTGATATATATCAGAAGATAAGTGACTATCTTATGACTTTTTTTAATATCCCTGAGTGTCCGGACCAGCTTATGTGTACCTTGACTATTCTCAAATCTCACATGACAACCACCTAATCCAACTATATTTGGCCGTCAAGAAACTCGTAGGAAATTATTCCTTGGTAGTTGACCACCATAATTAGAACTCATTAAAGTTTAGTTCACTAAGTCCCTTTTGACCACTAGGTCAACCCATGATGGTTGACCATCTTACTGTTTTGGGAGAACTATAAAAACTAGTACCAAATTGCAGCATCAGGTGGTTGGTATCAACAAACCACTTTCAAACCTCGAATAAACCGCCAAATGAATTACTATTCTAATGCATTTGGCGCTGATTTCAAACTATTGAATAAACCACCGCTATAAGCAGTAGATGTGGATTTCCTTAGTGCCACAACATAGTGTGATATGATGAACAACAAAACTATGGTTCTGAACTTGAATATTGATATACTTACAATGATAGTATTTTCCAGTTGATCTAGCATCTATCATTACATTTCCAATCATTTCTGCATATATCTGCCACATAAGAAACATGAACTTCTTAAGTGCCATTCCAATTCAATAAAACTGTAAAACCCAGACAACTTTCTTCTCTCTCAAAAATAATATCGAGTATAAATGATTCTACTTCGTAAGAAACCACATGTTCAAGGAAATATTTAAGCCCTAAGAAGTAACAATCTACTTTCCAACGTGAATAAAACTTGAAACAAGAAAAACATGGGTAGAAAAACAATAGCCAGAGGACAATTTTTTTTTTTTTTTTTTTTTGAGATTAGAGGACAATTTTTTTTTTGAAACAACAAAACCGTAGGACTATGATATGTAGTCTTACATCAAAAGCATTACCCCATATGTTAAGAATTCACAGAGAGAAATGGTTTACATACCCTGCAAGCTGTATCAAATCCGAAACTTGTGGGTACCTCTTTGCATTTTAGATCCCCATCAATTGTTTTGGGGCAACCAATTACCTGGGTCTTCAATTTTTTACCCCTGATCAAAAGAAGAGGTCTTATTTCACAAAACATACAATAGAAACAACTAAAACACGAAAATGGAAACTTCATCAAATTGAGTAGTCTGCCAATGTTGCTTTAAAGAGACAAGCTACGATACATTATCTTCTTACACTTACACACCTGAAGTTTTCAGCAAGAAGGCAGGCATTTGTATTGGAATCGTCTCCACCGATCACAACAAGCCCATCCAAATCAAGCTTTTTTGCTGTTTCTTCAGCTTGTTTGAACTGAAATTTAAGCCCACTCAACTAAGTTCATACATCCTAACATATCCAAGTCACTTCGGCATAATGTCTCACCTGCTCTGGAGTTTCAATTTTGTCCCTCCCACTGCATATCATATCAAACCCACCCTGCAAAGAACTCAAAAACAAGGAAAATATTAATTTGACATAAATAATCTCTTTTCTCTTTATTAATAATAATGGTCTATGATGCTTATCATTCATGCACCAGTTAACTTATAATTTTACATAGTATATATAGCTTATGATGATCAAGTTTTAATATTGAAAGCAATGGAAAGTTAGGAAGTAAATAAGACTATAGAAATCCATTAAACATCATTAAAAGTTAGAAGTTATGAACTCGTTACCTGATTCCTGTATGGATAAATATATTCTGCAGTCAATTCCACATATTTACATTTCATAATCCCGGCAGGGCCACCCCTGAAGCCATATAATACACTGCCTTTGGCGTGATCCTGCAAGTAATCTATCGCCAAGACCGATTTAAAATCCAAAAAAAAGAAAAGAAACATAATTACTAGTAAATTAGCATCCAATTATCAAAATTAATTCAGTAAATGTAACATAATCATTACCAAAAATTCCGGAAATCACATTGTGTCCTCCTGGAGCCTGGCCTCCAGACAACACGACACCAATCTTCAACTTCTTGATCGGTTCAGCTTTGTTAGAATCGCACGGCACCAATTTTGCCGATGGTTGGCCGAAAAGATTAGGAAATAGCTTGGCTATCTCGTCTGGAAAAATCAAACGTAAACAAAAACAATAAAACGCCTAAATTATAGTATTTCATGCACCTAATGGAATTATGGAAGGAGGTATAGGACTTATATCGCAAAAATTCACGTATGATCTATGAGATCAGGAACAGTCACCAAAATATGAACGAAGTAAACTTAAACTCCAAAACTAGACAACTTCTTCCATGATTTTGCTCCTGTTTAATCGCATAAAAACGAAAAAACACTAAATCGAAAAAAGAAAATCTCATTTCCTGATTCAGCAAGCAGACAACCAGATTCATCAAGGATCAAAAGTAATAACCACTACAAGATCAAACAACAGTGATACATACATAGATCCAGAAACTATACAGTAGAGCAGAATACCAGGATTTCCGGCGGCAGAGCTAGGGGGTCCATCGACGATCGTGAAGGAACTTCTGAGTACAGAAGGCAGAGGCAGAGCATGATCAATACGGCTGGACTGAACTTCACTATACACAGAGGAGACCCGTCCGGACACCTCCGCCGGAGCCGATTTGACGGCGGTTTCACCGTCGGAGACGAAAGAAATAGACATTGTATACAACTAGAACAAGCGCGAACACAAGGAAAAGTGGAGGCGAGAAAGTGAGACTGAGATCCTCGACAATTCTTGTAAAGCGCCTGAAATGTAGGGAATTATCCGAACTAGACATTTTGATACTACAGTCAAACACGGTTTAAAAAGGGTAAAAGAGTCTTTCAGCTTGAACCGTTGGTTGAAATTGGAAGGTTCCCAGGGGCTGGTTTAGGGTACCGAGTTTGATTCTGTGGGTCGCATTTCAAACCAGTGCCGGTCTTCAAACCCAGACCCATTATCATGTAAGCCCATTACGAGCCCATCAAGTACGGGCCTAGGCCTGGGCCTGAGAGGGGACGATATGTCGTTTCATGGCTCAGCATAATTAAAGGCGAAAGGGAAAAGGTTTGTGTGAGTTATTCTACCAAATAACTTTTTTTTATACAAATCGCCGGAAGAAATTATAACATTATACATAGAACATACTACTATTCTTAAATAAATTAGAGTTAATGTTAAGGGTTCTATATAAAAAAGAGTAGAGATCTCATAACAATATATAATAAATATTGGGTAAGATATCTCTTATATATTGTTATGAGATCTCTACTTTTTTCGATGTGGGATTCAATTAGAGATATTCACGGGGTGGGATTCATTGACCGTTCCCACGAAATTTACCGTTTTTTTTTCGTGGAGAATTTGGGAGATCAGGTTCTCCACGGGGTTCCCATTCAATTTTTTTTTCTTTTTTTGTAATTTTTTGGATTATAATCTTGAATAATTAATTTTTCTTATAAAATATCTATAAGTTTTAATTATATGGTTAACTATTAAGAAAATGTTCATTTCAATATATAATTTTATTAAAAAATATTTATTTTCTCTAAAAAATAAAGTAATTAAATGAAAGAAAAATAATTTTTAATAACAAATAATAAAAATGTAAACTAGGTGGGGATCAGGGAAACGGGGATGAGGAATATATTCTTCGTCTCCGACTCCATTCTCCCGCCTTGCTAGGGCCGAATCCCCACGCGGAAAACGTCTCTAGATTCAATGTCTTTTTTGGAGGCATCAATCTTGAATAGAATTTCAATATTCATTTTTATTTGATCGAATACCGTGAATGGAGTAACCCATATATCTTATATATTATTATGAAATCTACACTCTTTTCGATGTTGGATCATTAACAGTCAATTATCGATTTTCAAGATCAAACTATGGTGTTAAATTGTATTACCACAAACAATGAAATCAATACACCGTCAACCTTTTCGGTATTCTACACCATGGCTTTGAAATAGTTAATAATAATATTAATATTAAAGGGGGATAGAGATAATTATAACAAAAACGTGATGTGGTGATTGAGTTTCATAAGAATTCACGTTCTTTTTGTGGTAAGTTTTTTCTTTTTGGGGTGGAGCAAGAGACACGACATTTGTGGAAAGAGATTCCCACCAGCTGTATACAATCCTGATTTGGATTTCCCCACATTATGTTGGCTTTTCCCGATTTGATTTCGTATATTATAAAATATAGTTTTAAACTTATATAACTAGGTAATATTTGTAGCATATATTATGTAAAGAGAGTATACTAAACACAAAGGTATCAAAGAATAGAAGATAGTGAAAGTTGAGTGAAGAGGGTGCTTTTATTCTGTCTTAAAAAAAAAAAAAAAAAAGAAAACTTCATTCAAGGAATGTCCTTTGCTATAGCGAAGGAATTATTAGAGGGAGAGCACCTGCAGCTTTGAAAAATGTTAAGAATTATAGGAATTAGATATTCTATAAGATTTATAATGATATTCATTAGAAAATTTCTTAGAATTTTTTAGAATATTCATTAAGAGATTCACCATATCTTTCTCAAAATTTAACACAAAAGTCCTCCAAAATCTAAAACAAAAAAAGGGATCAATCTAACCAAAGTTAGAGACTTCTAATTGAAATTTAACCTATAGCAATGTGAGAGTTTTTCGTGTAAAGAATAGCAATTCTTTGATATCTTGCAACACATTATTAAATTCATTTAAAAAAAAAACTAAAGCTCATTACAAAATGCATTTATTATAATTGAAGCGTTAGACTCCATCAAAATGAAAGGTAGCAAGCAATCTTCAACCTCAACCAACCTGAGATTAGTACAAATAACATCTATTAGGTTTTATAGACTAAAATTGGAAACACTACATGTATTTGTAAGAAAACAAATAACCAAACACTAACATGCTAACTTCATAATCTCTCTGATCAATCTCACTCAAGTAATTAATAACCCAAACAAATTTTAAGAAAAAATGAATTCGAACCCTGGTCGTTAGTATTTTTATATTCATGGAGCATAGAAAATTTGCTTAGTTCAATTGAGATGACTTATATATTAATAAGACAAATTATTGTTCCAATTTATGCGTTTTTTTTAAATATAAATTAGGGGAAGGGAGAGCAACAAACTCTACGGAGAGAGAGTACAATTGAAATTTATTTGTTAAACTCCAATATGAATAGTAAATTCTTACCTATGACCAATAAGATGATCAAATAAATATTTTATGCTCATACTTTTTAACTTCTTGCAACCAAATTCAAAATTTTCAGTTAAACAATTAGCAATTTGGCCTAAAAAGAACAACTTTTTAACAGATTCCCACCTGTCAACTTCTTCACTTTTGTACTTCACTAATCACTCTAAATAAGTTCTTTTGATCCAATTATTCATCAAGTGCTCTAGAACTTGGTAGTAGTTAGAAGGCATGTGAAGCCAACCCCAACCTTTCCTTTTGCCATTCTTTTAAAAGAGCCTTTTGTTTATCATAATCTAAAAAAGATCCCCCCATGCCACAAATGTGGATATATCAATCACCATTCTTTATTTCATATCTACATCTCTCAGTTGCCATAGATGCAATGAACAGTTTCTTAATCACCAAACTTTGAAGAAATAAAGTTCACATTTTCATGATTATTCCCTCAAAAGCAAATTATTAGAGGTCTACTTCAGCACCATCATTACATCCCTCCAATTCTTGTTCCCTCCTTGTTCTAATTACTTTTAGTTAAATCAACTTACTATTTTGACTATTTTTTCCTAATAAATTGTCTCACTATATAATATTTAGGTTATAAGAAAATCAATAAGAATTCCATTATTAGTCAGGTGGTCAATATATATTGAACTCATAATCTTTTAGATCATGTTTGGGATCGTTTTTGCAGATGGGGTTGGATTATTATAAGCCAACTCATGTTTTCAAACTCACGTTTGGCTCACAGGTTATAAAAATCAATGAGTTTGTTCAAACCAAACAGTTGTTTTTACATAACTTACGTCATCTTTTCACATAACCTCTCCACTGTCATTTTACATAACTCATGTATTGAACTCATAATTTTGTAGACTGTGTTTGAATGTCGTTTATGCAAACAGGTGTAGAATTATTATAACTCAATGCACATTTGACCCACCGATAAGTTAGCTTGAACTCAAACAACCGTTTTGCATAACTTTAGCAGCCTATTCACATGATCTCCACATTCATTTTATATAACTCAGGCTTGTTTGAGATTAACCATTTCTTCTTTCATGTAATAATAACATACACTCAAACTTCATTTATCATAATTTTTATTGTAATAATTTGCATTCAAACACCATCTATTTATCATGATTTCTATTATAAGAATTGATACCTCAAACATCATTTATAATAATTTACCATGTATAATAATTCAACAAAGTACCCTAAACTCTCCATTATAGTTCAAATCACCTCAACTTGAAACCATTTTTTAATACAAAAACAAAGACCCACTTTGCCAATTGTGCATAAATGATTATTCTTTCCTCAAATCCCCTTCAAATCAACAAGAATGAAAGCAGCAGACTCAAGCCAGCAAAAACAGAGAGCATCATACAGAGCATTGTGCTGTGGATGCAATTGCAGGCAAAGCTTTTCATCATCATCATCATCAGAAGAAGCTGAAAGCTTAAGCTCGGAGCGATTTCCGTCAATCTCGAGCATCGCACACGCCATGGTTCAAGAACGACTCGACCAAATGATAAGGGAAAAGCGAGAGATTAGGCAGAGAAGAAAACATAGATCAATGGAAGAGACCAAATTTGTTGTAATGGTGGCTATGGAGAAATGTTCTGATGATCCAAAACTGGACTTTGGAGTTTCCATTAGGGATATGATTTTGGCGAATCGAA
Organism: Sechiopsis laciniata; assembly: GCA_037833695.1. Lineage (NCBI taxonomy): Eukaryota > Viridiplantae > Streptophyta > Magnoliopsida > Cucurbitales > Cucurbitaceae > Sechiopsis > Sechiopsis laciniata. The sequence continues at coordinate 3,337,894 of JBBMKA010000026.1, forward strand.
TTGAAGACCCGAAGGATTTACGGAATCTTTTGAATTATTATATCTCCATGAACTCCCATGAATGTCATGGTCTTATTTTTGAGGTATTTCATGAAGTTTGCTGTAATTTGTTTTTGCCTCATACAAATAAAAATTAGGTTAAAATACAATTTTGGTTGTTACAGTTTTATTCTATTCTCATTCCTAAACTTTTAAAAGTTTAATTTTAATTTATTATTCCTTTTTGCAAATCTAAAAAAAGATGAGAGATTCAAACGGTTTGTCAAAATATGCATTCTTAGGATTCCATGTAAAAAGTAAGTAGGAATGCCGTTCACAATAACATGTACTTGGTCCAATTTTATTTCTTGAATTTTAATTGGTTTCATTTTGCTTCTTAGAGGTTTTTAAAAGAAATTTAAAAAAAATTATTATTCTCCTTTATAAAGTTTAGAAAATTATTAACATTTTATCATGAATATAAATATATATATATATATATATAAACATTATTGAACCAATTTTAATCAATATTAATTTCAACTTTATCGATAAATTTTTTTTTAATACAAGATTAAAATTGAATTTTTGAAAGAAAACAAACCAATTTTTAAAAATTTAGGAACTAAAATGAAATAAATCTCAAAATTAAATTTATATTAAACAAAAAAAGTATTGTTTTTTCATGTTGCTTTTTTAAAATAACTTCAAATTCCGAGAAGGAAAATTTTAGAAATGAATTTGGATTCTTGATTGATAAGGAAGTGGAAACTTCTGGTGTTCTTATATGGCTATGAATGGTGTTTTAATGGATGGATTATAACTCTCCTTGATTATAGATCTCTCGTTAAAACAGAGAAATTAGAAATAAGTTGATGTGATTGTGACTTTTATCAAAACAATCCAAACCCAATTGAATGGTTCGTATGATTTTATTGATTGACGAACTTAATCGCGAAGAATCCATTTTGTCATTCACCGACTTCAAAACATCATTTTCTTACCATGGAAGATGATGTGCGAAATGCTCTGTTTTTCTCATTGATTTTTTATTTTTCTCTGAATCATTTTCATTTCTTTCATGTTTAGATCCATCCATTTATGTCAAAAAAAAAAAAAAAAAAAAAGACCCATCCATTTATTTGGTCATAAAACTTCTAACTTTTAATTTCATCAATTGAGTTATGTTTAATTATTAACTCCAACAATTGCCTAGTAAAAATCTAACGTGGTTAATTTCAAGAAACCAAGATTTACATCTTTTCAAAAAAGAAAAAAAAAAAAAAACAAAATTGAACAACCTTGAACCAACAAACCATAGAGAGGAAACCACCAAGTCACTAAACACTTTGGGTAATTTTTTTTTTTTTTTTTTTTAATTTAACAATAATTCAAATTTATTAAAATTCTTAAAATACAAAAGTCATGATACACTAAAGCTTTACTCCTTTTGAATAAAAAAATCCAAAGTGCAATTCATTAAAATTGAAGATTAAGGTAAAAATTGAGATTTAACTTGTGGTAAAAGTTTTTTTTCTCTATAAGAACAAATCTATATGGCAAAACAAAAAATCAAGGTTATTCTTACAAAAGTTTCACCAAATTTATAAGTCTATCAATCTAAAAAATAATTATAAATATGGTAATTTTTTTAAAAAAATTATAAATATAATCATTAATATTAATGAGTATTGTCTAATGAAAATTGTTACGTATTAATGAATATTTCTAAAGATTATGGATGCAAATATTTTAAAATTTGAAGAAAAAAAAAATTATTCCTTTGTACTACTTTATTTTTATTTTTATTTTATTTTTGAGATGTGCTCCTTTATAATATGCTCAATTGGTTGAAAAGTTTGAATTGAATCCACTATAATACTTAGGCTGACATATTTGAAAATAAATGTGGGGAAACAAAACAAGGGCACCCGTTTGGAGAACTTCCTTTTCAACAATTACGTCCACAAATTATTTGTTTTTAACTTCAAAGTATGTAAGTTTTATTCTTTAAACTAAACCAGCAAATTTGGAATTCCTTCATGAGCAATGAATAAACCTTTCCAAAGTCAAGAGAAAATCTCTCCAACACTTTTTTTTTTTTCTTTCTTTCGTTCAATAATATTAAAAATATTAGGAAAATTCAAACCTTCTTGGTTACACAATATTGTCCTCTCCTTTTATTGATCTTTCAAACGTTACTCAATCGACTATAATTTAGCAGAAGATATGGCTCTACTTGAAGCTGGCTCTTTAAACAGAAGGCACCATTTTACTACTTGTGGTGCAACTACAACACTTGCTACATCATCTTTAGATAATAATACAACTTCCTATAAACCAACCCTTTAAACAGATTCATTCTCTTGTGAAATCATAGTAATAGTACTCAAGGGGATAAGAGAGCACTGCCCTCCTTGATGAGTACGAACACGCTCCCACCATCGCCCCTTGAAATTCGAAGATCTTCATCAAGATATGTAGTTAGCAACCAAGACTCTGCCTTGGTGTTCGAGATTGAGAACTTGATTGGCGGCTGGCTCGAAATTGTCTTCGCCACATTTGAAGCAGTGTCTTGGATGGAGGATATGATGCCATTGAACGGTGAAAGGTCGATTTTTTGTCCAAGAAACTCCACATTCTCTGGTATCACTATCGAATCTGTCAGCTGTGGAGTCCCAATGATACCTTCTTCAAACTTAATCTGGAAAAAGTAGCTCAGTATGAAAATAAAAGTAAGCTGATGATAAAGTCAAATAGTTGAGATTGCAGCAACAGACAAGGAAATCCAAACTTTTCTAGGTTTCAAACTGCAAGGTTAAAGGCAGATTCTAGCTTTACCTGTACGCGCACCGGACTTCGAACTTCAAACTTAGCATTGGTACTAAAGGAGGTGGTGGCCAAAGGGCCTGAAAACTGGACGGAGTTTTGGACAGTGAAGCCTTCTGAATCAATTGTCTGCGAAATTTCTTCCACTTTGACCAATGGAAATGTACTCCTCGACAACAATGGGAACAGACCCGAGAACGATGTGTACCTAACAGCCCCAAACATTAATGTTAAGAACCCAGATGACAAATTTTGTAATGCAGAAACTTTGCAACCATTTTGAGATAATGACAATGGATAGTGGCACGGGAGCACAAGAGTTAAAACTGCCAAATCTTAACCAAAGGCAAATGGTTTTACTCCTTTTTCTTTCCCTTTAGTTTTCAAGTCCCAAAACTAAAGATTTGGACTTGGAAAAAAACAAATTCAAGCAGATTATCCGATCGTGTTTTATAGATATACAAGGCTTTTATTTTTCTTTCTTTATCTTATTTTTCAATATCTACAAGAGGCAACTTAGGCACAACTAGACTATTCTTACAGGACAACCCTCTTGTACCAAAGACATTTGGACGTCAAGGAAAATTTACGCAGAACTTGACTATTTACACAGGACAACCCTCTTGTATCTACGATATTTGTTACTAGATAGGCGACCAGTACCACCATGGATTGAACTCAAAATGATCTCACTATACCAACCCACGATTGCTATAGCATGTTTTTCAGCTGAAAAAAAAACCCACTGTTTAGACTCTCTAATTTTTTATCCAGATTTAGTTTAAAAGCAAAGATTAAACATAATAAGGCTTGCAATATCCTCAAACTGATAACATTAAAAGAAATTAATACAGAATCAGATCTCAGGACAGTTACAGTCAGCTCAATCTCATGTCTAAAATCCCATCAGAGGAACCATAAGTAAAGAAAGTTTTTCCTAAACAATCCACATGTCCAAT
>JBBMKA010000026.1:3349333-3370971 GCA_037833695.1 Sechiopsis laciniata
AATGAGATCTTTTTCTTTTTAACATATGCTAATAATTTTAATGGGTTTTTGTTGAACAAAGCTGGTGAATCATGGGATACCACACAAACTAATGGACAAAGTGGAAAACCTTACAAAGGAGCACTACAAAAAGTGCATGGAACAGAAATTCAAAGAAATGGTATCAAGCAAAGGGCTGAACTCCATAGCCACAGAGATCAACGACAAAGATTGGGAAAGCACTTTCTTCATACGCCATCTTCCCGAATCGAACATAACCGAAATCCCCGATCTCGACGAGGATTACGGGGAGGCGATGAAGGAATTTGCAAAGGAATTGGAGAAACTAGCAGAACAAATTCTGGAGGTGTTTTGTGAGAATCTAGGACTTGAAAAGGGGTATTTAAAGAGGGCTTTTTATGGGTCAAAAGCCCCTAATTTTGGGACAAAAGTTAGCAACTATCCTGCATGTCCTAAACCAGAGCTTATTAAGGGACTTAGAGCCCACACTGATGCTGGTGGGCTTATTCTTTTGTTTCAAGATGACAAAGTTAGTGGGCTTCAGCTTCTTAAGGATGGCAAATGGGTTGATGTCCCTCCATTGCATCACTCCATTGTTGTTAATTTAGGTGACCAGCTTGAAGTATGTCATTTTCAACCTTTTTTTCTTCTTCTATTTTGTTTCTCTCCTAACACAAAAATATAACATTTTGCTAAACCACATCCAAAAGTTTAATCATAAAATTTAACAAATGATAAAATATTTATTAACCATGGTGAGTTGGATTATTCAGGTTATTAGAGGTTTATGAGTACAATTTATAATGATATAGAGAAAAGTTTCATGTCAAAGCATGAGCTATCTTTTTATATCCATTTATATGACAAATTTGAACAACATTTTATTTTTTTATTTTAAATCTAAAAAAAAAATATGGTTCAAATTAAGTCACACAATAAACATAAAAAGATAGGTCATGCATTAACATGAAACTTTTCTCTATATCACTGGGTAAAAAAGAACATTACTTCCCTACTATAGGTTTTTGTTTGTATAAAAAAAAAGGGAAAAAACAAATTTTTTAAAAAAAGATAAGATAATATAAAAGTTCAATCTTATAATTCAAGACAATTTTTTTTTTAAGTTCATATTTGAGAGGGAAGGTTTTGAACTATAACCTCTTTTTAATTATTAGATCATAGGTGATTTTACTTGAACTATAATTCTTTTGGGTCTTTAACACTCCTTAATACCAAATTAAAAAAAAACGCTTCTTAATACCTAAATAAATATATTTTATTGATATTCTATAGAGAGTTTACGCATTGCTATATATAATACTTAATTGTTTAATCACATTTTTGTTTAAATAGGTAATTACAAATGGAAAATACAAGAGTGTATTGCACCAGGTAATAGCACAGCCGGACGGGAACAGAATGTCGTTGGCATCATTCTACAATCCTGGAGACGATGCTGTAATTTATCCGGCAACGGCGCTCGTGTCGGCCGGAGTCGACGAAGACGAAACCAAACTTTACCCAAAATTTGTGTTCGATGATTACATGAAGCTGTACGTGGGGCTCAAGTTTCAAGCAAAAGAGCCGAGGTTTGATGCCATGAAGGCTATGGAATCCACCAATAATCTCAATTTCGATCCAATTTCAACTCTTTGAACAACCAACCAAAATTCGGATTTGGTTAATCTTATTATTACAAACAAATAATTAAATTTAGTAGTACTTAGAGGAAAAAACTCAGTTGTTATTTTTATTGATCTTTTTAAATATGAAGACTTCTTCTTCTTCTAGCTTAATGGTTGAAATAATGAATATGTGTGCTTTGTTTATGAAATATGGTTTGTTGAGAGTTAGTGAAAATAGACTTTATTTGTATACCGTGCTTGCATACTCATTTGAGTTTAATTATATCTATTAAAACTTTGAAAAATGTCTAAACTTTCATTGATTTTATATAAATATATATATAGTACACTTGATATTAAATCCACTGACAAATCCTAGATAATAACTAAAAAATCTCTTAACAAACATTAGAGAAGAGTAATACTTACCTAAGGGTGGATAAGTATTACCTACCTTAGAACCACATATTCTTACGTTTTTTATAAAAAAAAAATTGGCTTTGATTGATGGAGAGAAGAAGATTAAAGTGGAGAGAAAAATGCAAAAAAGTAAAAATATGTGGCAAAATACTTATCCATCCTTAGGTAAATTTGCTAACACACCCTAAAGATACTAAAAATGAATTATAGAACCTTCCTAAGATTATCAATTACTTTTTTTTTTTTTACCTTTTTATTCACCAAGCCCACAAACTTAAAACCAATAAAAAGAAAAGGCATATAATTTTAAAGTTGTAAATGCATAAATATAGCCAACTTGACTGTATAAAGTAGAAGACACACAAATGAAATACCTAGTTAAAAATTCCAGAAGAGAGTTGATAAAGAAATAAGAAAAACCAAAAGCAAGTAATAAACTTGAAAATGAAGGAAAGTCCTATATATATATATATATATATATATTGTCAACGTATATACCAAGAGCGTTGACCTTTTGCTTCTCTTTTTACTCCTCTTGTAGAGAAGATGATACATTAAGAAAAATGTATGTATTAAATAATTTTTTGTTAACGTTGATTATTTTGACAAGTTTTCTACAAATGCCATCTTTGTTAAAGACAACTTACAAAGAAACAAAGTGAATCGATTTTAACAAATAGTTTGAAGATGACTCATTTTTTTACATCTTTTATAATCTATGATGTTCATTTTAGATATAAACTTTAATTAAGTTTCATCCAAAAAGTTATATAACATCAATAAAAATATTGTCATGAATTTTCCAAAATCTTATTAATTGGACTGCAATCCAATAGTTCCAACCCAGAGTAACAAACCATAGAGGTACCAACTAAAACAGAAATGATGAGAAATATAATGAAGAGAGAGCCAGCCAACATATAAACCGATTCGTCGTAGTCAAGAAGGGTAAGACATTTTCTTACCCTTCTTGACTACAGATGACGCCGCTGATGGAACGAACCAGACTGCTATAAATTCATTCCGTTCATCACATAAAGAAGTATAAACTTACAGAGGAACCTTAACTGCCTTGTCTAGCCCTTAGTTTTTTTTTTTACTGTTTTTGAAATTCATTCTGTTATTTGTCTAACCTCTTTGATGTATTCTCCTCCTTTCTCAAATTCTTTCAATTTTTTCCCAAATCAAAACCCTCTGTTCTCCATTGAAATAGTGCTTGAGATTATCATCTCCTGCACTACGAAGAACAGCAAGGTATAGCAAAGGCCGAGATATCGTTTCAATCATCATTTGTTATCGGTTGGCGATTCGATTGTTGCTTGTCCACTTTTTTTTATCTCTATTCCACATTTTTAAGTTGGTCCAAAATTTACCCTTAATTTGACCCAATTCGATCGGTGGATACCCCTAGCTAAATAATCCAACCTAGCCAGAAAATAATGTATGTTCCATGATTTAGTTGCGTAAGCTGTGGACACGTCTATGGATGATAAGATTCATAAGATGAAATATTAAGGCAATCATAACTAAATTAAAGCTTAAAATGCCTACTCACTTGAAATTTCTTCTTCGGGGCTGAGTTTTATGTACATAATATAATCAGTAAAAAAATAAGATAAATGAGGCGATGCTAATGAAAAGAATCACCTGGCTTCTTTACTCGACTAGCATCTTCGAACTTAATGATACTCGGTAACTTCATAGAGAACAGATAGACTTGTTTATTATCTGATCTTCTGCAATTCTTTTTTAGGCCAACTAAGCATTTTGCTTTTTGCATAGACTTGAAACCTGGAAAAGAAAACTGGCATATATAATGATCTGGTGGGGCCCGTGGGGGCCATGGAATTAATTTTCGCACTCAGAAACTTTGAGATGAAACTATGACATATCTACACAGGAACCACATCCGCATTCTGATTATCATCACATGTTATGATTAAACCTTCGACGCTCGTTGGAAGAAGGCAACGAGCCCATTGACATCCTGTCGAGACGGGCTCGGCTGATGGAACTACCATGAGCACATTATCTTGCCGCCGAACGACACCCATGACACTCACGGTGCTTCCTTCCTTGATGTACCTAAAAATGGTGAATAAGTATTTAGGTTTCATCAGAATGTAACAGAAGGGTAGAATTCTGACCATGTTCTAGTGAATGAATGAAAAACATGGTAATGGTGTAATACCCTTCTTTAAGGCGCATTATACGGTCGTCACTAGATAGTTTGCGATCCGCTAGCCATTGTAGGAAGCTTGGGGACAAGTCTCGGTTTTCTTTCGTCACATCGAGTACAGCTGAGGGTTTGACAAATGGAGCAACCTTGGCTCCATAGCCTGCCTTTACTAGTGCTCTTAAACCAGATTGGAAATCTGATATGTAAAAGTCAGCTACATGTCTCTGCATCAGATGTGCAAAAACCATTAGACCTCGCATCAGAAATAGTTAGAAGGGCATATGTGCAATTAGTTAGGAAGTTTGTTAGGGTTTTCAATTATAAATAGAGGGAAAGGGTGAGTGAAGAAGGGATCCAAAATATTGAGTGAAGTCATAGTGGGCTCAAGAGAAATTTTTTAGAGATGGAAGGTTGCCAAACCTATTAAATCTTGGTTTATCTGGTAGTTTCTTTATATTTTGGTATCAATATAGATCTCGGGTCGTATCACATATATGCTGAAGATGCAGACAAGTTTCTTTCTAAGCAAAACAGAGGTTGCGAAGACTGCTGTATTCGTGCTGTGTGATTGCACATTACTAAGAAGATAATGTTAAAAAATTTAGAAGTTAAAACGACCCAACAAAGAGGATATGTCAGCACAAGAAGATTCTAAGAAGAAAACATATGCAATTCAGAAAGCATAAACTTTTAACTGAATCCCCAACCTTAGGCGTTATTTTATCTGCTAGTGCCAATATCTGTTCAGAAGCATGTGCACTTAAACAACAGTTTACTCTTCAAAAAAAAAAAACAAGAGTCTTAACACCATTTCATTCAGAAAAAATTTCCGAGTAAATTAGAAGCCAATTAAACAAACTTCAACGTGGGAAACTAATAGCCATAAGCCGTCCATAAAGTTTTAAAGAGTATTCAGAACAAATTTAGATGAAGAGAACTGACCTCTGAATATCTAGATCCCCAGGAAAAGCAGCGGTGTTTAGGATTTGCAGGCTTTCCACCCCATCCTTTATATTCATACAGCTCTGTAGAGACATAAACACACCTACCGACTCTTTGATAGGACGATTCTAGAGGAATACTACCACACGTGACGACCTACAAGAGTGAAGAGATGACAATATGATAATATCTGAAGAAACAGAATGGCATTCAAGAATGAGATGAATGAAAAATTCAAAATCCCGTATAGGGTGAAAAGAGAACACACTTAAAAAAGCCATTCCCTTTATGTAAAGTACAAAGTGATAAATTATTCATCAACGCCCAAGAAGATGTTAGCTTACTAGTACATAGCCAACAAAAAAAAAGGACAAATTATAGTTTTCAACTGCCTACACATCAGAATCTCCAATTCATTACATATGAATTTAACCATCATGGTAAACAACCTAATAATTAATTTTCTACGTGTTTCCTTGGCATTCAAATGTTGTATGGTCAGACGGTATATTCTGTGAGATTAGTTGAGCTGCATGTAAGCTGATCCGAACTGAATAAAAAAAAAGTATAGCCATGCAATTGTGCAGTTTTTTTTCCCAATTCATAAGCAACACATTCAAGCAGAAGAGAAGCCAGGAAACAATCTACACCATGAAAAGGGTTGCATGAAAAATTCTCAATGTTTCATTCTTTTATTATTGGAGGTTGATTGGTAGAAGGAAAAGTTGGACATGGAGTTGAAATTTTTAGCAGTTGGGCTCCAGGATCACCAACCAGGTTTATTTCAATACAAGCTGAAGTTGAAGGTTCATGAGAACATGTAAATGAATGGCTGGTGGTCGGGTGTTGATGCAGGTCCAAGATGACTTTCCTAACAGCTGAAGCTGTCTACTCATCTTCATCTATATTGCATTTGAAAACATTTGTGGTTGATGCGATGTGAATGGTTTGATATGGCTCATCCTTGGTCACTTTTCATCAATAAGTCTTCAATAATTTGTTGTCGATGTGACCAGATGGTTTACCAACAACCAGATATGGACTGAGAAGACGAATTGAACTTTCCAAAAACAGTTTGAGTTGAATAACACTTTAAACTAATCCTTTTAATTTTTACAAATATAGAGTGCCTACTTGGTAGGGGAGTGTTTAACTAGTTTGCGTGAGAAAAATCAAAGATGGGATTTAATTTAACAGTTAGCTCAGGAAGTAAATCAAGTTTTTTGGTAAATCATTCAACTAATCAGTTCTTCAAAAATCTACAAAACTTTTGAGTTTTTAAACCATCCAGCAGAAAGTAACCTTCAAAAAGGGCAAATTATAAACATCATCCAGTTCAATCGGCCACTTAACTCACACTTCCATAATTTTATGGTTAATTTCTATATACTCAATTTGCAACGAATACTTGCGATAATAACTTATTTTCAGTTCCTAGCATACCATAAGAAAAAAATTTAGTTTTTAAAATTATAGCAAGGAACTAAATTCTAACTTTCTCAAAACTATAGGTACTAAACTTCCACTTGCTTTAAATCATAATCATAGAGACCAAATTCATAATTTATCCAAGTTTAAATCATGCCATTTAAAAGATATGCTAGATGTTAAAGATGGTCAAACGGATTACATTACAGAAGATCAGAGAAGTTTCCTTTGATTGAAAACTGACAAAAATAGTTGCATCATTTAACGGCACGGTGTTAAACAAGCAAAACTACAAAAACAAATACATATTTCCAGGAGATCTACATGAAGCCTCCCAAATTATAAAAGGCTAAACTTGGATTCCTCATCAAAGATTTAGATTGACTTTGTCCGACCACCGACCCTCAGAATCAGAACCCTTCAATTATAAAATTGTTTTATTAAAAGCTAAGCTCTAAGCCTATAATATTGTCAAAACAGTCAGCATCGTAATGACTAATACAATGTGAAAGTAACATAACAATTGAAAAGGAAAAACATAAGATATAGAATAAATTAATCAATTAACGAGTGATTAGTTTAAATTAAAAAGCTCATTATAATAATCTAAAAGCCATAGAAGAAAATTAGTAAATTACCCCAGTGACCTTCACGTACTGTCCATCTATAGTACCTCTGATCTCAGCGTTCGGATAGCTTCGAACAAACCCTGACAGCCCCTTTATTCCCCAAGCAATATTCCAAACCACCGCAACCACCGCCGGAACCAATAGCCCCGCCGCCGCCACCAGTATAACCGGCTTCTTCACCGCCGCCATCAGAAACGCGCCGACCAACAAACCGGTGACTAAAACCGCTAGAAAAACCCACACCACCGCCTTCGAAACCTTGAATCTCACTCTCACATCCTCGCTCAAACTCGTCACTGCCGAACCGTGCAACGTCTTCCCAATAGACGGCGGCGTCTGGTCCAGAGGACCAGAGCGCCGTCCTCCGCCGCTGACGCTGGCAGACAATCCAAGGGGGCCGGATGTGATGAGGCCGGTGGGGTGGAGGGGAACCGGTCCGGAGGATTTCTTGGAGATCGAACCGGAGTAGGAGTTCCTAGTGACGGGACCGGAATTAGGGGCGGATCGGAGGGATCCGCTGTTGGGCTGAGAGGAGGAGGAAGGGCGAGAGGATTTGGAGGGAGGAAGACCGGAAGGTTGGGAATCAGTAACGTGAATGTCAAACATTTTACCAAGCTCGCCGGATTTTTTTATGTCGCCTCCGGTGTAAGGGACGGCGCGTGAGCCCATTGTCGGCAGCCGGTCTTTGAGGTTATGGTCGGGGCGGCCGGAGACATAGAGGCCACCACTGAGCTGGTGAGACGGAATTCGAGAGCCCATTATCGAAAGAAAATAATTCAGAGAAAATGGCGGGTGTCGAAGTGGAGTTGGAGGAGGAAGAAGAAGAACACAGTGTGTAAAATGACGAAAATGGGGCTATTGCTATGATAGATTCTGAAGAAGGTTGGTTTTCTTTATTTACCATTATATCCTTTCGTTTTCCTCTAAGTGAAAAATGAAATTCAAATTAATAACATTTTAATCATAAATATTTTGATAATGTTTGTTTTGGGGTAAAAAGAAGAGTGGAATGAATTGGATTCCTTGTTTGAATTTGGTGTAAAGGCCTGTCAACTCAACCAAATTAATACAATCCTTTCACGTTAATTATTCAATTATTATAATCAACAATTTTCGAACAAGTATTTAATTACTCTAATTATCATAATGATAGTATCATTAATCCTTCACTCTTGAAATCATATTTCATCTAAAAACAAAATCTTTACATTTTTTTGTCCTTTTGAGAGAGAGTCTTGTGTTGATATTAAAATCTTAATTAAAAACTGACTCAATCACTAGCATGCGAAAAAAAAAAAGTTAAAATACCAAAGCACATGATGTAAATTTGATAAAAATTAATATGCTTTATCAAATTTAGTGGTGTAATTGCATTATTATTTTTAAAAAATGGGGTGGTACATTCAAAACATTGTTAAGGTAGGAAAAGTGAGATGTTAGCCAAACAAAAGTAATTGCAGAATGTGATCCAAACACTCCCCTTCCAACGAAAATGTAGAGAACAAGGCTGGAATAAGCTAACCCCGACCCCATCTAATCTTATGGGATAACAAACTTCTCACCAACCTACCAAACACTTCTCTTCCATTTAATTTAAAGATGGGAAGACAAACTTATGACCTCATTGATGATTGCAATATATGGTCTGAGATGAGTTACGTGAAGTTTTTAGATGAATCTAAAATTTTGGGTCAGTCAATAATCTCAATAGTACGTCCAATTTTATATATTTTAGCATTTCAACTTAATCCAATTTTTTTGAATTGGACTAAATTCTCGAATTATGATTAATCTTTTGACACTAAATTCAACCGTTCATGGGTTTGTTTAAAAAACATAATATTATACTTAAACTTAAGTTATCTATATTATTAGTTTATGTTTCTTATTTATTTATTTTTTTCAAAAAAGCATGGTCCACACTAATATACTAAGAAAATGTTTTATTAATTAATCTTGCTCGGATATATAATATTATTTTTAATTTATGTTGAATTAGGTTGAAGGATCCTATTAAAAAAAAAAAAAAAAAATCAACATTATCCAACCCTTACCATTTGGATTGGGTTATAAGGGTTGTCCATTATATACTCCTAATTGTCAATTATCAAAGCCTACTTTCATTTCAATTTTCGGACTTATATGGCCTAGTTCAAATTTCAAAATTAAAAACTCAAGAATCGGTATTTGTTTCCCCTCCTCTGATATGTACTGAAAAAAAATCAAGTATGCAATTTTGTATTTAGTTGGACTATACCCCTTTGTCATTCTTTCTCTGTTTTTTTAAAACAAGTTCTTTGATGAAAATTCATCCACCATTTTGGAACATTCTCTCTGTCATTTCTGAGCTTGATTTCTGTGTTTTCTCTATTTTTGTAAGCTGGTATCAAAGGATTAGAGGAATGTCATAGGTGATTCGCAAGCTCAAGCTTCAACCTCACATCGGAATAACATGATTGAAGCTTGGTGATATCAAATTCTTCGTTTCAACACTCTCTTAGCATGGTTCTTACCATTAAGCTTGTCGAGAAAAACTATTTTCTTTGAGGGATGGTGCTTGCTCGCCATTCTCTAGTAACATAAGGTGGATGGTTTGGTCTTCGGTACGAAATTCTACCACCTGAGTTTATTGTTTATGGTGGAGAGAGAAATTCCACTCAACAAATCCCTAATCCCCAATTCAAAGAGTGTACCATTATTGTTCAACCACTCTCTTAGTGGTTATTTGGTTCTATGTCGCCATAGCTTATGTGGTGAACTTTAAGACTCTAAGAAGTATGGAAGGCTCATGGGTTGATGTATGATGCAACCAGCCAATCAATTAACTTTTATCTATTATGAAGAATACCAAGAAGTTCTCTACAAAAATGTTGGATTATTTGTCAAAAATGAAGCAAGCTAGGCTCTAGTAACTCCCAGATCTTACGTCCGGTGTCTTAGCGAATTTAAATGTCGACTAGCTCCATCGAAGACAACGACATTGATTCTGGACAAGAAATTGACTCGGCTCTTATTACTTATGAATGAACTTCAGAGCTCACTTCACTCACTATTTCTAGTGAACTCCCTACTAATCCATCTGCTGAGCATGCCTACAATTCTAAACTTACTTGTCAACTATGTGATAAGTACGACCATTCTACCCCTATTGTTATAATCTATTCACATGAGAAAATTTTACATGGTTCGAATACTAAATATAACATGTTGAGCATTTTAAAGTTAATCACACACTATAAATTCTATGTTGCTAATGAAAAAAGCTCTTTAAATAATATTGAAGTCTTGTAAGCATTCTTTTTAGTTTGATCTGTTGTCCAATTTTTCCTCGTTCTTTTGGACGCGGGTTCATAAAAATTGAGGTTACGATCAATATGCAAGATACTTGAATTACAAATTTATTGTTCGAAAACATCTCAAAGTTGTACCTGTCTGGAGTTGGGTCATCCCAATTTATTTCGTAAAAGTTGCATGTATAGTTTGAGTACTTTGTTGATGGAAGTAATTTTACCATTATTTTACACGAGAGAAAGGTGATGATTCATATGGATTTAGACAGATTTTTATGGATTAAAAAATAACAATGCAATTTAGGTTAATTAAGCAATATAATGGAGATATGAATTAATTAGTCATGGTTGATAGAAAATATAACAAAACATAGAGCATACATCAATTAATAACCATCACAATCACAACCACAATCAACCTTAGTCACTCAACATCTAGGTCTATCATTAATCAAGTAAATCAAGTATGGTCATTTGAAGTAAAATTTAACTTCTTATCATATCGAAGTCAACCAGTGATTAATAGATTCTATAATATTGAAATGCATATGTACAAAATGTTTTTCTTTAAATGAAGACATTTCATTATAACTTGATTGAAGACTCAAAATTGAGAGCTTCTTATTCCAACTTGCTCAATATAAATGGGCGTTAGGCATTTTTCCAAGACTCGGATTAAATTGTAAAATTTATATATATATATATATATATATTTTTTTTTTTTTTTTTTTTTTTTTTTTTTTTTTTGAAACCAAAAAATAAAAACTTCGCTCTACTATATCCGAAGTAACCACATCCATCCCCATGCCAGACATCGGGAGACATTGAAAAAATTGAGACACAAGAAGTATCTCATGTGAGTCTTGAAGGGACCTTGAAGAAAGAATACCTTCAAAACTCAAGCTTTTAACCACGGTTGTCATCCCTTGAGGACAATAGAACTTATTGACATTATTTTTGGCTACGCATACTACGAGAAAAAAATTATAAAAAGTTTGTGCAAGCCCTAGTACAATCAATAGTATCAAATGTTTGCGTAAGAAGCAAAATAATTCACAAGTACTCAGTTCAAGATGAAATTATTTCAATGTATTGACTAATCCTTGACAATAGAAAACGATTACGATTGATAAAAGAAAGAGATTCACCAAGCAACGTATCAAAAAAAAAAAAAAGTTTGACAAATCCAAACTCTAATGAATTATAGTGCAACATTTGGACTGAATGAAAAAAAAAAACATTAAAAAGTTAACGATTATGTGATAAGAAGGCATTGGTAAAAATGATAGAAAGAATGCGGGTCAAACAAATAAACAATAACAATAAATTCCCTTCACAAGTGACATTCCATTTTAACTTCCAATATAGAGCTCTCCCTTTATGAAAAGCTAGCTGGTAATATAAAGGAGTATGGTATACAAATCTCCACAAAATGTTTAAAGCTAGGACCCAAACCTGAGTTTCCTTTACAATCAAATATTGTAAAGTCTAGCACTGTGTCCATTAGAATAGTCGAGATGTACATATTGGTCTAAACACTAACGGATATATATTAACAAAAGTCTGAATTATCACAAAAACAATGAATTTGGACCTTCCTTATCTTTGAGAAATGGGTCAAATCCAAAGTCCCTTCCTTTGTAAAATTGGCCCAAGTCCCTTTAAACAGTGTTCTAAGTTTTTGGTATTGAAATAGTGAATAGAAAAGAGAACGGAATTGGTGGGGAAATGGGTTCGAAAGTGGGGGGAGTGAGTGTCGCGTTGTTATGGCACTGTGAGTGCGAGCGTACTAATTGGAACAGTCCATTCCACATTTTGGACGACAATGACTCCACTTTCCAACTAGCATTCTAAGTCCTAAACCCTAATAATTTAGACATCTTTGGATTTTTTTTAAGGTTTCATTTACCACTTTTATAAGTACGGCATGTCATTGATGCTGTTCACCAGCCCTTCTGTCGGATTCATCATTCAATTCTGAACTCCTAAAACTTTTCTTAAAATCTAATAACATTACCAATAATGTCAAAACTATCCTTTACTATATTCGTGTATGAGTCAGCTTACATCCACCTTAACTACTAAATAACTTGACTGTATAATATGTGATTGTTAAAAAAACTCATAAGAAACTAACTCTTATACTGGTGGTCACCAGATTGAACTCATATCCAATAAATTCTTTAAGGCCAACTCAATACTTTCAATTTAAGCTTATAACACTGTTGCAATCAAGTTTTTAAATATTACAAAATGTACAAAGTATACAAACAGAGTACGAAAATCACGGCTCTTGGCGTAACCAATAGCTAAGGAATAAGGAATTAAGAAGCACTAAGAACCACAGGATCTAATGTCCATTGCATTAAGCTAGAGACAACCATGTTCTTCACTATACACTTGGGTCAGATTGCCATTTTTTCACTTTAGCCTGGCCCACGTGCGCCTGCCACTTGTAGAAAAATGTGGGCTTTTTTATTTTATATTATTTTTGGGGGAAAAAGATTGTATTGGCATATATGCCCATTTTTTCTTAGGAGTTGAAAGCTAATCCATTGAGACTTTGCCACTTAGCATTGCTGATAGGAAATAAAACAGAAACAGAGAAGCTGGATTCAGTTGAGAAAGGAAGAACAAATAAAGAGGTTCCTATAAAAAGTTCAACTTTTGAACAAAGAAGAGGCTAAACACGAGACATCCCTGAAATATCTACCCTTTTTCATTGTCTTTCCACTGCCAAACGACTTAATCCTTCCCCTTATGAATACACAACCGTGAAAATCAGACCCTTTTCTCTGTTTTATCTGCAAATTTTCCTTTTTTCTTCTTCTTCTTTCTCCTTCGGATCCATTTCTGGAAGACATGAAATCCCAAGTTTTATCTTTACGTTTGACTTTTTCGCTGATATGTTCCCGATCTTTTCATGAACATTTGCCTAACTATAGTAAAGGTACAAATGCTTGACGCGGAAAACTGTTGTTTGTGTTTTTGTTCTGCTAAAGTTTTCTTTTGGGCTCTGTCCTTTCCATTATTGATCCAATAAATTCATGAAAACCCATATCGGATTGTCATTCCTCTTTCGAACCCATGTTTTTGAATCAGATCATGCACTTCTTAAAAGCAATTCATACTTTCAGAAGGAAAATTCCTTACGATTGTTTGCTTCATAAAAACAAGCCTCTATTTGGTATAAACAATATTTGTTTCACGTAAAGAATCTTCATGGCGACCTTGTGTTTCGGTTCACTTCGCATGCGCAAATCAAAGAGCAAGCCCTTATCATCACCTTCTTCATTGAAATCCCAGATGAATTCTGATATGGAAACTATGGAAAGGAGAAGATTTGACAGTTTGGAATCGTGGTCGATGATCCTAGAGTCTGAAAATGTGGAAACTTGGGAGACATCAAAGGAGGATCAGGAGGAGTGGACAGCTGACCTATCTCAGCTCTTCATCGGCAACAAATTCGCCTCCGGTGCTCACAGCAGAATATACCGTGGAATTTACAAGCAGAGAGCTGTTGCTGTGAAGATGGTGAGAATTCCAACCCAAAAGGAGGAAACAAGAGCCAAACTTGAGCAACAGTTCAAGTCTGAAGTTGCCTTGCTTTCTCGTCTTTTTCATCCAAACATAGTTCAGGTAAAATTTCAACCTTCTATTGTTTTAAACATAGAGACGTGGCCATGCCAACTCTTTTCCTAGTTATTCCTTATAGCAAAACTATTGTCATTCCCTCGCTAAGTCTAAACTGTGAACCTTTTATTCAGAGGCGGATGTGTAAGTTTAACTGATTCATTAGATAATTCCTCGAATAATCAACCTTACCGCTTGTTGGAACATAAGTTGGACATCAACTTCTTGAAAACATCATATTTGTATTTTACCATGTTATCTCATTATAACAAGACTCAGAAACTTAATCAATGCCAAAAAAAAAAAAAAAAAAGCCTTTGATGGATGCTAAATTCATGTGGGTTTCTTATACAGTTCATTGCAGCCTGTAAAAAGCCACCTGTATACTGCATAATTACAGAGTATATGTCACAAGGAACTCTGAGGATGTATCTAAACAAGAAAGAGCCATATTCACTCTCAACAGAAACAATACTGAGGTTAGCTCTAGACATATCAAGAGGAATGGAATACCTTCATTCACAAGGAGTAATCCACAGGGACCTCAAATCAAACAACTTGCTTCTAAACGATGAAATGAGAGTAAAAGTAGCAGATTTCGGAACCTCCTGCCTCGAAACGCAATGTCAAGAATCGAAAGGGAACATGGGAACTTACAGATGGATGGCGCCGGAGATGATCAAAGAGAAGCCTTACACTCGCAAAGTTGATGTGTACAGCTTTGGGATTGTGCTGTGGGAGCTTACCACATCTCTGCTTCCCTTTCAAGGGATGACTCCGGTGCAGGCTGCCTTTGCAGTCGCAGAAAAGGTACCAATTCTGAAATCCCCCCCTTCCAACGGAAATGCTGATTTTTGTACTTATCTGGTTGAAGAAAAATATATCTCAAATTTGTTGTTATAGGATGTTGGAAATCTAACACATTTCTAAGACAGGTAGGCTACTTTCCTTATCACCAATTAATTTTGATTCATGCTGTTATTTGATCTAAGTGTGTATTTGGTCCATAAATTCAAGCGGGTAAAACCTAAGTGGGCATGTGATCCATAAATTCAAGCAGGTAAAATCTAAGTGAGCATTTTATCCCAAAATTCGGATGTAATCCAAAATGGTGTTCCGAATGTGCCACAATTTTGAAGGACAGGTTGGAGATCTATACCTTGTCCCACAATGAAAAGGTGAAGAGAACTCAACACCTTTATAAAATATGTGAGTTAGAGTTAGTGCCTTCATCAACAATTATTTTTTAGATGAAACTCCAACTGTCTAATTTGGTATAAAAAATCTAAGTCAGTATTTGATCCATAAGTTTGAATGCAACCCAAGAGAGTAAAACGTAAGTGGGTATTTG
The DNA here is from genome assembly GCA_037833695.1 of Sechiopsis laciniata. Taxonomy (NCBI): domain Eukaryota; kingdom Viridiplantae; phylum Streptophyta; class Magnoliopsida; order Cucurbitales; family Cucurbitaceae; genus Sechiopsis; species Sechiopsis laciniata. Next base: position 3,364,831 of record JBBMKA010000026.1, read on the forward strand.
ATCAATAAATTTGGATCCGAGGGCAAACCTAAACGGTTACTTCTGTAAAAAATTCGAATCTCAATCAAGCAGTAATTTGTTTCAGATCCAATCCAACCCAGTCAGCCTAAGCTGGTATTTCAATCCATAAATTTTATTTAGTGTTCCCAATGACACTATCACGAAAGTGCATGTTGGAGATCCTCAACACATTTAGGCCAATTGCCTCATTTGTATTGGGATGCATAAAATGATGGATTCTACACATTTTGGCCACCGACCTTGAAATTCATTTTCTGAAAGTTTCCTGGACATCCAAATGTTATAGAGTCAGATGGCTTGTGAAACTAGTGGAGTTGCACGCAAGTTACCCCGGACAGTCACGCGGATATCAAAAAAAAAAACTTATTATCTATCTAATATATGGTGTTTTGGGTGTTGAATGTCTTACTTTAATTTGAGCAGAATGAGAGGCCGCCATTGCCGGCGAGTTGTCAGCCAGCTCTAGGCCACCTGATAAAGCGATGTTGGGCGGCGAATCCGTCGAAGCGGCCGGATTTCAGCGACATTGTGGCGGCTTTGGAGAAATATGACGAGTGCGTGAAAGAGGGCCTTCCACTTGCACACCATAGAAGATTGGTAAATCGAAATGCCATTATTGAACGCTTCAAAGCTTGCGCCTCAACCAGCTCTTCAATACCTGTATATGCCTGAAACTGAGATTGATTGAGATTGCGCCGCCACACCCTTCGTAATTCAATCAAAATGTTACTGTTTTGGTTATTTTAACCTTCAAGAAAAGGAAGATGATCAAATAACTCTGTATATTGACTGGGCCTGCCGAGATTCTTGGTCCATTTCTGGATCATGGAATATCGGGCCCAACTTACTTGGCCCGGCCCACTTAAAATCTCTCTAATCATAAGTCAAGCGGCTTAAATTCTAGTTTTGATCTTTCATACTAAAAATTTTATTTACTTTATTTTCTTATTTTATATTTGAGTATTTGATGAATTTCAATATAATAATTTCTCTCAATTTATTTGAATGTTACTTTGAAGATATTAGAGATAAAATTGAACATAGTTTAATGTACTAGTTAGACTTACTATTAAGTGTGTTGTTGTTTTTCTAGGATAAACAAGACATTCAATGAGCAAGAAATTGACAAATTAAGTATTCAAAGTCGGGCCATTGTTATTGTTCTAAAAAAAATTGAGAAATAATATTATTTACTCATAATGTGTGTGTATATACTAAACTTTTTTTTTTTTTTTTTTTTTTTGAGAATCATACTAAAACCTTTTTAATAATAGCTAAAACAAAGTAATTTGAGAAATTAAAATTGATGTGTAGATTAAAGGCATAGTACTATTTATTTATTTATTTATTTGAATTCAACCTAAGGTATAATTTAATCGTTTTAAAACACTGAATAACCTTTCAATTTCTCATCATGTTTATAACAAAATATTTAACACTAAAAAAATCCTTTAGAATCTTTTTTAACTACATTTTGGGAAATTAAAATGGCATATATTACTTTCTAAATTCATATGATAAGAGTGCCAAATTATGGGGAATGGGGAATAAAGCTTGTATAATAAAGTGAATTTATTGAACAGAAAATGGAGAAAGAATAAAGACAAAGCCACTTTCTTTTCTTAGAAGTGGGTTACAATTAAGTTTTTATCCTTTTATTTTTTTTTCGCTGTAGGAAAGCATATAATCTTGAAAATTAAGACAGAATGATACATTTTTAAATTCTTAAGCATTCTTTTCTTTATTCGTATCCTTGGGATGTATATGTTGTTAACTGAATGAGATTTTGAAGATTATCATCTATTTTTGTTTGGAAAAAAAAAAAAGAAAAATAGTTTTTTTGTTACAAGAGATGATAAATTTTGAACTGTCCTCAAATTACTTACATTTAAATAAAAGTTAAGCTTATTTCTTAATAAGAATGATGTTAGTAGATTTAGATATTTGACTAATTAATGAGACAATAAATAAATTGACTAAGACCACACGATTTTAAACCATATTTGTACAATGTAAACTTGAGTTGTTTAATCATACCAATCTTACTTTTTAAAGAAAAAAACTAAAGTATTGTTCATCAACATACTAATGAAAGCTCAATAGTACAAAAATTATTCACTAAGACAACCTATTATAAACTATATTTATACAATAGTAAATTTAGGTTATTATTACTATTATACTAACCTAGCTCTTTATAAAAAAAAAATACATAAATAATAAGCTAATACATTATTGTGCACGTGTTTCTATTGAGCCTACTTACTAATCTTATAGTTTTATTTCTTTAAAAAAATAAAATAAAATAAAAAATCTTATAGTTTTATTTGTGATATCTAATGATAAAACATATTGGCAATGGACAATGAAACATGAAAATTTTTCATAAGAAAAATATAACAAAATTTAGAAGTTGGAGTGACCAAATAAGATATGGTAGCCATGAGTACAAGTTGAAGGGTAATATATCAAAACAGTTAGGTGAGGAAATTGAAAATATATAAATAGACATTATATATTTAAAAAAAAAAAAAAAACAAAAAAAAACAAATAGACATAAAAAAAAAAAAAAGTTACAGAGCAGAGCATGATAGCTGCAGCAATTGAGATTTACCATATTCCTTTTTATATGATTAAAGTTGAAAAAAAGTTAAGAAGTAGGCCTCTGTTACATCACATGCTCAACTTTGGTTTTGCCATCTAACCTTATAATTAATTTAACTATTCCATAAAATTCTGTCTTTCTTTCGTTCTTTTTCAGAAAATAAGTATGAGATAGGATAATATTATTGGGAAAATTTGAAAGATTAGTCAAACTTAAAAAATAATTATAAATATAGTCATTTTTATAAAAAAAAATTAATAAATATAATTGTGATACTGTATTAATGAGTATTTATAATATAATATTACAATGTATTTTAACCATGATGCAAATATTTTAAAATTTTGTTATAATTTATAGTTAGCGAGAAGAGTTTATTAAGTACAATTTTAATATGTACTTTTTAATTTGCCCTTTTGTATTTACTCCCAATAAGATATCAAAAATCAACTTGCAGTGGAGTTGTGTTTGTGGGAGCAACAAATCTTAACCAATAATAATAATAATTAGGTGTGTGATGGCCAAATTGTATTTGTTTAGGTGAGGGCACTTGATATCTTTATGAAGAAGGGTATTTGTAGAAGTTGTAAGCAAGTATAGATAGCTTCAGCAAGTTGTAAGATAGGTCTTGTTAAGGATAAATAAACTAGATGTCTAACTAGAACATAAAAATAATGATTTGATTGATTGATGCCAAGTTAAAGGTGCTTTTTTATTTATTTTATTTTTATTATTATTTTTTAATCCGATCAGATTTGGAGCGAGAAATTCAATCTAATAATCTTTTGATTATCATATTATACATTATACATTATGGTAGGTGAGCCCAACTCCAGTTAGCAAGTTAGTGGGATTATCCAAACTACAAATTATAAATAAATATGTGCTTCTCATGTCAGGTTGAACAAGTCATTGTTAGCATTAAAATTATAAGAGGGAATAATTTAACTATAACTTATCTGATTGAAGACTTATATTAATATAGAAATTGGTATCTTTTTTGTTTTTGTATTTTGATGTAACAAAATAAACTAAGTTAAATATTGTGAGATGGATGACATAAAGTTTATGAATTTATGAAACTCAAAGTGAGAAATACACTAATCATCCACTATAATTTCAAAATTTTCCAACATTGGTGTGCCATACCTTTAGGAAAAAGGAGGCATTATATCACGGAAACTTTATGACAGTAATCAAACTTATATAGGTTGTTAAATTACAAAAAAAAAAAAAAGAAAAAAAAAGGCAACTTTAATTTGCCCCTGTTTGGCTTCTCTTTTAGCTTACAGCCTTCATGAATTGTAACACATGCCCATCATCTACTTCTTTACTCACTTTTTAGTGCAATTAAATAACCATTTTTGTGATTAATCCAACTCCTTTTTATCTCAAACTTTTGAACTAACTTTTATGGGAGTCCTCTTTTCTTTTCTTTTTTTTTTTTTTTTTTTTTGTCAATTTGTAAGAAATAAGAAACATTTATCAAGTGCAAGTTTAGAATAATGGGATATCATATCTGCTTTCTTCTGATATTTCCTTATCAAAACCACATTCTTCTTTCTTTACCACAGAGTTAAAATCTTGCTTGATGAAATATCACTTTTTACTTCGATTTTGTTTTAGCAAATCAAGACCATTGAAGCCAATCCAAAAACTTCATTAATATTTAAACACATCAAACCCAAATGCCAAAATGTAAATAATTTGGTAGGAAGAAAGTTAGTATTTAGTTCATATGAGGAGGTGTTTGCATAAGGTTTTGAATGATAAATTATTTTGAGTGATTAGAAATTGAGAATTGAAGTCAAAACTTTGTTTGGATGTACTTTTTTTTTTGTAGAGAAGTTAAAGTTAATAAATTGTTTAAATGTGAATTTGAAACGAATAAATTATTTTGAATAGTTAAAAAAAATGATTACAAATGAGTTACTTTGAATAGTTAAAAATAAAGGATTATTTTAAGTAATTAAAAATAAAAAGTTATTTTTAGTAGTAAAAATGAAAAATTATTTTGACTAATTATAATAATGCGTTTGGATGTGATTATTTAAAGCGTAGTCGATAAATACTCATTTTAAATTCTCACTAAATTCAACCAGCAAACATTCCTATGATTTAATTCAAAAATAAAAATTCTCCTTATAGTGTGATATCATTGGAAAATTAACACACTCACTATCATTAATGATGCATAAATAGTCGACTTTCACATATTTCATCAGCTATTTCTTGGACAAAATTATAATTTTTTAAACATTTGTAGGTTAATTTCTAACTTTTTACTATAAATTCTAACATTCTTCCACCTACAGATACCAAATCAAAATTCTAATTTTTAAATTCAGTGACTGAATTAATAATTCCCCCCACCCAAAAAAAAAACAGAAATTGATTTCCAATGGGGTATCCTAATAGTTTGTTGTGGTGGACAGCCACAAAAAAATCTTCCAATTGGATGTCAATTAATTTGCAAAGGCCATGCATGCACGATTCGTCCTAACAAGTGGGTCACGCACAAGCCTGGAGTTTTGGCTTAACGACGTCGTTTATCAATCAACCCAAAAATAGCACCAACCCAATTCAATACTCCATAATTAAACTTCAATAACGATATTGATCTTCAACCACCCCGGGTTTTCCTTATATGATCTTAAAAATCAAATTAAATTTTGAAACCTCAAAAAACAAATTGCATCAAAACATTTGTTTGAATTTTTGGAATTTGGCAGTGAAACTCTTTATAGTGAACATGAGCAAAATTGAATATAAGCTTTATTTTCAAAAGTGAAAAGATTATCAAACCTGCCGCTAATTAGTAATATCATCCCCTTAATTTGAATCATAGCATTAATTTAAAAGATTTCATAATTGTTTTCAATTAGTTGAATATTACTATCAAGATTGAACTAACTTGTACTTAGAGTTTTGAAGCCAATTTTGATCATTTTAAAGGATTTCTTCCTTCTCTGCTATAAACAATTTTTTTTAAAAAATGGTAAGATCGAGAAGATTAAACTGACTCCAATATCATATAATCATATTTTTACATTAGGGAAGTAATTTTTTTTAATTTACAAGAGAGTAGATCATCAGAGCAAACAAAAATCCAAAAACACAGCGCTATTTTCTCATCTTCTTTGATGATTAAAAGAAGAACAAGAACAAGAAATCTACCTTTTGCGATTGAAATTGATTAATTAGCCCCAAGCATTCCAAATTTTTTCACCTACAAAACTCACAAATCTCCTAACCGATCCTCTTTCTTCTCCTTCCTCCTCGTCGCCGCCGCCGGTTTTTTTCTGCACAGAATCCGATTCCTCGTTCATTGTCACCTTCCCGAGGTTCAACTCGGACCGATTCGACTCACCCGAACCTGATTCGTTACTCTTCCTCCGTCTCTCTTTCTTGCAGCTCCTAATCGAAGTTGACGAACCTTTCGATTTCGCTAATCCGTCTTCGTACGCTTCGATTACTTCGTGAATAAGTTGCCGATTCGGCGACGAGTCCCATCG
>JBBMKA010000026.1:3380377-3391725 GCA_037833695.1 Sechiopsis laciniata
TTTTAACCCCACACTAACGGTAGGGACCATTTTTGAGGTTTTTTCAAAGTTGAAGGACTATATTGGAACTTTTCAAAGTTTGAGGAGCTAAATAGAACCAGTAGCAAAATTTGAGGACTAAAACAGTATTTTAACCTATTATTTTTTAATGCAACTACATTTTTTTTTATATTAAAGTATAACTCCTTTTGGGCATTTTGGAGATTATTGATAAGTCTAAAATAAAAATGTTAATATAAGACTACTAAAAATGTAGCAACAAGAGTAGAACTCTATTTATACTATACTTTAGAATTGACATCTATTAAAAATGTGTGAAGCTCTATCTAGATCTTATATAATCTAGTAATAATAAGCTTAGGAACAAATCCAACTTTCGCTAATGTTGTTAAATAAATTAAAAAAAAAACATCTACTTAATATGAATTTTTATCAAAAAATTTATTCGAAGTAAGTTGAGTTAGGATCTTATAATTTTTGTTAATTAATTCGAAATAAGAATAAAATTCTATATCTCAAGTTTAAAGTATAGTATAATATTATAATTTTTTTCTTGAAAAATTGTGTTGAATAGTTTAATTTCACAAAATAATTCGAGATCTCGACAAATTTAAAAATATTTACATTTATAGAAAAAAACATGGTACTATTAATATTCATTATACAATATTATTTTTTTATTAGTATAATATTTTGTATTATTAATACATTATTATGTATTATTAATATAATATTATATGTTATTAATATCCTATATGAAAAATTTTATTTATTTATTTTTTGCCAAATATTGTAAATACTTTTTTAATTTCACACTAGTTAAATTTTGAACGGATAAGTAGATTGACGAATTTAGTGAAAAAAAATTGTCTATCCCAACAACCTAATCCTACTCGAAACTCACCAGCATCGAAGCCTTTTCTGCGCAAATGAGCCATCAACTGTCGTTTAATCCCTTGCGACGATCTTCCTCCAACAGGCTTCATCAGCCCTTCTTCAGCTTCAATTCTGATTTCATCGCTTTGATTTTCCACCGAACAAAACAGATTTCGCAATTTAATTACCTCCGCATCAAAATCACAAGAAAACCCATCTGACTCCTCCGTACTCCGATCTCCATCCTCTTCGATTTCCACGTCATCTCTTTCAATGAACGATTTGACGAGGTCATAGAGATCGGCGGCGGCGGCGGAATTTTCCGGCGAATGGTCGCTGCCGCTACCGCTGCCGGCCTCCCAGAACATGGCGGCGAGTCTTTCCATTCTTTTGTTGGCCATGGTTTGTGGGAATCGAGTGATGGTTTTAACAAGTAAAGGAGAAGAAAAAAAAAGGTGTGGAAACATGGAAGATGTGCTCATTCTGTGGAGAACATGGAGTAATGGCGTTGTGCACACTTTAAAACGATGGCTGTGACTGGCTGCTAACGTCATTTTTCGCAAATTCCTTTTTTGGTTTTCCTTTTATAATTTTATAATTTTGTTTTGACTGAGTCTTCACCGGAAATATACCATTGGACTGCACGGACCTCTATACGTACATTTCTTACTCTTGACTTACTTTTAATTTACGAATTCAAAATATGTAATATTTTAAAATTTAATGACTAATTTCAACAATAACTTGTCAAAATCAATATAGTTGAGCATTAATTGATATATATTCGAAGTGTTGTTTAAATAAGGAGTAAATTTTGAGTTTATAAAGGAAGACAAACATCTTCAATGATATGGAAAAGCCCAAAAACAAAGTTATGAGAGCCTACGCCCAAAATAAACAATATCATACATTGTTGAGATGTAGAGATGCAGGTAGCTTTGTCGGCCTTAAAATATTTAAAGTCATTCATTTGTTAACTTTTCCATTAAGGTTGAAAATTGGTTCTTCAACAACATACATATTGTAGTAGCATCATGAGTTATGTTCAAGTGTATCATCAACCATTAAATTGTTGCAATTACATTCTATCACTTTAATTTTGGTGTTATCGACAACTTATTGCAAGGCATATATAAAACAAAGGATTAATTATATGAATGTGTAAACATAATCTTCATAGAGAGAAACCGATATATATATATATATATATAAACACAATTTAAACAAATGAGCTAATGAGTAATTAAACTTTGTGTCATAAACTTGTCTTTACAGAAATATTTATAATCGGAGAACTAAGAAAAATGTTTATAATTGAGAGGTCAATACTCAATAGTATCTTACAATGAGAGAATAAACACATTTTTAAAGGTATATTCTTTTTAAGGTCTTAGGCTTGAGACTCAACTGTGATATTATTCATTTGATGTTTAACAGACGTGGTTATCTTTGTTTCAAAAAACAAATAATTTAACTCAAATAAAGTACATTATCTTAGCGAGAGATAATAAAATAAAATATTTCATTTCAATGCCAACAAAAATAATAATTCAAATGATATAATGTGTGATATGGATTAAAATGTCATACGTTCGAATCTGTTGTGTTAAACTTTAACTTAAAATAATCTTCCATTCTAACGGTTGGCATTTAAAAAAAAAACATGAGCAAGATGAAACCCTACATAATTTGGCATTAGGTCAAGTTAAGGGACAGTTATGGCGTTTCTTGAAAAGAGACGATTGAGGATTAGGGTGGAATGACTTATAATGACATGCAACCCTCATCCGTCTGCACGTGTTTACCACGTGCGTCATGTTCATTCACCACACTCCATTCAACACGTCACGTCCCATTACACAAGCTTTCACTCCTAATTTGTCGTCTTGTACACGTCATTCTGCTTTGCTGGATGCGGAAAATTGGCGCTGCTTTCTTCCAACTTATAAGTTATACGCATATTCTTTCACCATATTCTCCTATTCCTTTTTTTTTTTTTTTTTTTTTTTTAATGTTTATTTATCTTGGTTTTTTAACCCCTCAATGTTGGCTTATCCTTCTAGCATGGCCAGGTTCAATTATCTCCGATGTCCACATTCATTGAATCTCTTTTTTCTTTTATTTCCTTTAGGACAAAATTTTCGTAGTTATCCCTACATCAACTATGTTATTTTATTATTATTATATATATATATATTCAACTATGTTTACTTCGACTTTTTTACATATCTATCCAAATCAATCGATCAAACATTTTTTTTAAATATTTGTGCCTATTTGAATTTGGTTGTACATGATTATTATCACAAAATATATTATCTAACTAATTTTACAACATTTAAATATTAAAAAAACCGTAAATCAATCGATCTTTCTAATATATGAGAGGCTATGATTATGCTCATTATTGGTATTATTATTATATTTTTAGTTAAAAGTTTTACTTTATTTACAGTATATATAATGTTTATGAATTTAAAATATCATTAATTATAAATCTTCTTATTTTCATAAATAAAAAGGGAAAAATCTTTTTATTTTAAAGTTAAAAAAAATAAAAAGAAATAAAAAGAAATCAGATTGTGGGGTACAAAACAAAAGTTGAAATGTGAAAAAAAGAGAGTAAAGAATAATCACATTATAATAGTGGTATATTCATTATTTTAGTAAGAATACATCAACAATTATTTTACTTTTAAAACAATGTTAAAATTAAGCTCAAAGATGCTCAATTATATTGAAACTTTTAAAAAGCTGAAAATCACGTGCAAATAAAACATAGCTCAATTGTAATAAGATGCGTTTTTAGTTTTTAACAAGAACTTTCCAATCTCACTCCATTGTTGTTGAATTCAAAAAACAAATAAAACCACGTAGATTCCATAGTTTAAGTTTGGGCCTGACTGCCTGCTTGGATAAAAAAGAGTTTGGGCCTGGCTGCCGTTAGGGCCAAGTTCGGCCCAGTCAACGGCCAGGAACTTCTGGTTCTTACTTTAATGAGCCGGTCAAGGAATTGGAGGGAATTCATCACAATCAGAGAAAATTATAAAAACCAATCTCTCAAACAATAAACAATTTTAAATTCGACACTCCAATAAATTAAAATAAAAAAATAAAAAAACCAGCTGGTCTTCGTCCATTTTGATTCAAATACTCAAACCTAACAAGAACTATGAAGTTTGAATCGTTGATTGCGTTTGATTTTGATTTGATTACGCGATTTATTGTATCCCCCGATAAACTAGGATCCCTCAATGAAGGGAATGGAATGTGTAATCTGGATTCTGCTTCTTGTGCTCTACATTTTAGGTTGTGAGTGCATTAATGTCTTAGATGGATTCTTGTTATCGAAATCTATGAAATTCTGTTTTGACTTAGAATTTCTGTCAATTAGGGTCATATTAAGTTTTTTTTTTATTTTTATTTTTTAAATATAGATAATTTACCATAGCACATTTTATCTCTTGTATAATATTTGCACCACAATTTCTAAAATAATTCATCTATAGCATATGATTTCTATCAACGGTAGAACTCAACCAGCGATAGACTGAGTCTATCATTGATTGAATTCTATGAATGATAGAGCTAACCAGTGATAAAACTCCATCACTCATTAAATTCTATCGGTGATAGAACTCAATTTGAATTTCCTGCTACAAATGAATTAGTTTTGATTTTGTGCTATATATGAAAATAGTTTACTTTTTTTTATTATACATGCAAAATTCCCATATATATATATATGTGTGTGAATGTCTGGACCAACTTGATATTTCATCACCCTATTTGGATGTCATAAAGATATTATTAAAACATGATATAAATTTAAGACATTCGTTATAACACAAACATAATTATCTAAATATTTCACATAATCTCTTAACTAGATCTTACATGATTACATTAGAGTCAAGCTTCTTTTGCCAATTTTCGTCATCTATTATTTTAGACGTCTAAGGATATTGATAAACTAGATTACAAAAAAACACACACACACAAATACGTCCTTAGTTTGTCCTTTTTTTCTAATTGGTTTAGTAAATAAATAACTGTTTAGCTATTTAGTTTTGGAAAAAGGTCAAAGTAAAGTTCAAACCACTTCGTTCTAATAAGTACTTTAATATCAGGATTAGGCCGATGTAAGCTAGCTTTAATGGAAATAATTGGGGTTTGCATATTATTAATAGCAATTGAATCTGAGAACATTTAGTTTGTTTTCTTCAGGGAGTTTGTTTAGTATTTGATGATTTTTTCAACCTTCTACTTCAGGATCTTTTGGTGAATATTAACGATATCTAAACGTGGTCGAGGATGGCTGATGGAATATCAAGTTTCTGGGGTCCTGTCACATCTACATCAGAGTGTTGTGAGAAGAACTATGCTTATTTTTCTTATATTGCTGAGTTTTATAACACAATATCAAACATCCCAACCATTCTTTTGGCTCTGCTCGGACTTGCAAATGCCTTGAGACAACGTTTTGGGAAGAGATTTAGTGTACTTCACATATCGAATACGATACTCGCCATTGGCAGCATGTTCTACCATGCCACATTGCAAAAAGTGTAAGTTCAAATAGGCACATATGGCTGCTTAATTTGATCCAATGTTGCCTTAATTTATGACCCGTTTGATAATCATTTGATTTTTTGTTTTTGAAACATAAACTTGTTTTCTCTCAAATTCTCTACAAAGGTTTCCTCTTCCCTCAAGGAAGTATTTGAATGCAAACCAACTTTTAAAATCAAAAGCAAGTTTTTTGAAGCTATTTTTTTAGTTTTCAATTTTTGTTTGATTTAAAAAATATAGGTAAAATGTAGAGATATCAAAAGAAGAAAAACTATATGTTGTAGTAGTTATTGTAGGCTAAATTTAAAAAAAACTATGTTGTTCAATTTTTGTTCATCTTTTTGTGTCTATGTTGTTCTTTGTCTTCTCTGTGACAATAGTTGATACGTACAAACACATTATTTTAATGTAATTATTCTTCTAGTTTAATTTTTATATATATATATATAAACTGTAAACATGCTGTATTATTCATTTGTAAGGTTATTTTTGAAAGTTTATTTGATTCATTGTTGGTTTTTTATTTGAATAATGTTTAATGTGTAGTAATAGCGAGCTATCTGCTCCAGCACCCCGATCAGCCACCTCATTTTCATTAATATATTTATTTGGAATTGTTGAATGTATATATTTGTGTAAGTTGTTTTAATTTCAGATTGAAGAGATGTCCCCGCAACTTTAGGGCATATCGAATCTTGAACCGTACAAGTAATCAAAAAATTTTTTTTTCCTCATCCATTAAATAATTAAGCATTTTATATTTGATTGATGATTGATTGATTCTAACTAGAGATGTCCACGGGTGACTGATAGAGGGGCTCGATTGAAGTACATTTTCGAAAAAAATATTTTCGCAAAAATTAAACAAAACTAGTATAATTATAAAATAAAATTTGTTTTGTTTGATTTCTTTTTGAAAATGCACAATTTCTTTCTTGGTTGAGCACATTCATCATTCACCATTTTGCTCTGTAATTTGAAAAAGAAACAGAGGTCTAAATGATAAAACAAAAGAATGATGAAAAAGAAGGGTACTTTTTTATTATTTTTTATTTTTTTCCTTTCAATTCATCCCTTATCAAACGTCCGTTAAGAAATGGTTAATCCTAGGACTGTTTTCAAGTTTTTTGCAAAGTTTAGAGATTAATATTGAACTTTTGAAAGTTGAGGGACCAAAATAGAACAATTATAAAAGTTAAGGGACTAAAATTGGACTTTTGAAAGTTGAGGGACCAAAATAGTATTTTAACCATAATAATATTTAACTCCTGAAACTACTGTATTCAAAGTTTTGTACTTTGATTAATTTTTTTTATTACTAAATATAAATACATAAATTCATAAATTAAAATTCATTAATTCAAACATACATTTCTTACTAAACTTAAATACATTAATTCAATCTATATGATTATTGTGAGTGTTTTTTTTTTTAATTATTATTCACAGTTTTTTTTTTTTTAATAATGAATGTTTACACTATACACAACCTAATAATAATTAATAAATGTTATATATGGATTGAAAATGCACTATCAAAATTAAAAAAATATAATATATACCTCACAACTCTTAATATGATCAATTGATTCTATTATACAAATGAAAGTTACTTTTACCCAAAAAGATAATATGAAACTTTCATTACTATACTGAGAGCAAACAATAATTTCAACAACAGTTTCAATACTATTTCAAAATCTAAAAAAAAAAAAAAAAGTATATAAATAAATTAATATATTAAAAATATGTAGGTGATTTTTAAAAAATATATATATATATATATTTAAACAAAATCATATTTTAAAATTAAAGAACAAACAAAAAGTAACAAAAATTGTAGGAGAACAAAAAAAAGTAGGGATTTGGATTTGAGAGCCAAAAGTTTAAAATCTTAAATATGTGAAGCTTAACAATCGTTTGAAAATGGGAGGAGTTTTAGTTGGATACAACTTCTGCTTGAGACATAAACGAAGAGGGAGCTCCAATGGTAGGTGAGTTGACTCCATTTAATGTTTTTGTTTAATTGTAGTGAGTATCATAATATTTATTTTAGGGGACATGTACGATTATGGAAGGCTTCAAATTTTAAAATTTGTTAAAATCGAACTATCTCAATCTTCCACTTTCTTGTTTGATAATTTTATCAATTTGGTCAAATATGTGTTAGGGTTGTTTTTTTCAATTTTAAATATAAAAATATTTTGTATTGGTGGTTACAAAAATTAGTATTTCAAATAAATATTTGGCATGGGTTTGTTACAAAAATTCGTAATTCAAATAATAAAAAAAAAAAAAATAGAAATAAAATTTTGAGTATAATTGTCCATATTATTTTTATTGATAAATAAATTATTTTCTAAAATTAAAAGTAGACATTAATTTAAAATCCAAAATATTTTAGACAATCTCTTAATATATTTCCTCATCTTAGACGATTTACATAGTTTTCCCTGACATATATTCTGAGCCCGACGAAAATCAAGTAATTTGGGTTGTTGGGCCACGGCCCACGATTAAAATATTTGGGCCTTCAAAAAAATCCTTTTGGACAAACTTCAAAGGGATTTATGTGAAGGCCCAATGCAAGCAGAAGCAAGATTATCAAGCTCAGCCAAAACTACACGTGGCTCGTCCAACGTGTCAAAATCGTGTTTTGACAAATGTCTTAAGTTTTTTTAAAAATGGCCCAACGTTTTCCTTTTATTTTAAAAATGAATTATTTAACATCAAAATTTTCTTTTAACAAAAAATCTGCATAAAGGATACTACAACTTTTTTTTTTTTTTTTTTAATTTTTATAACAAAGCATCTACAACTATTATATCATTAATTCAATTTCGAAAGCGTTAATATTTTATTCAACAGCCATAAATTTTAAAAATGGACAAAAGTTTTTCTTAAAATTCAAATGTACATTAACCCAATTTTGGAAGCCGTAAATTTAAGATTAAACAAATATGAGAAGTATATATAAATTTAAGGGTCATTTTTTAGATTTTTTTAAAAACTTAAGTATATTGGTTTGGTCCTTAGCTTTAAGATTATGTCTATCACTAAACTTTCAAATATTAAATTTTAGTTTATCGATTTTAAAATTTATTTTATTTTCCTTCATCAAATTTAAAATGTCTAATTTTAACCAATATATTTTTATAAGTTTAAAATGCAAAAATATACTTATTATTAATTGAAATTTGTTTTATAATATCAAAATAATATAAATTTATTTTATAATTGCAATTCATGATATAAATGTAGTTAATATTAGCCAACAAAAACATAGTTAATATTAATAGAAATTTATTTATAATGTCACTATGTGAAAAACTAAATAATTATCATTTACCTTTCACCAATTAATTATTTTTTCATCAAGAGGTGAAAAGTTAATTTTTTTTATTATTAAAAATGATAAAAATCAATTATGATCTCGAAATTAAGTTTGAATTTCAATCCTGTTAAGGTGATAATAAAATTGAAAACCAATAAAACAAAATCGGTTTATTGGATTGATTCGAATTTTTCACATAATATTAAATATATTGTTTTTATGTGAGAAAAACTAAAATTTATTGGATTGATTTGGTTTTTATTTGTAAAATCGATAAAAATCGAACCAAACCAATATTGATTTACTTACTTTCATTTTTCTTTTTTATATGTTAAATTTGATCCATGGCCGATCACATTGGTGAAAGTAATAGTTTTTTTTGTCTTTTTTCTTTTTGAAGATTAAGCGAGAGTGAAGTTCAATGGCTTATTGCCTTTTTTGAAACTTTTTAAGTCAAAGTTCTATGTAAACTGTGTAAAATTTTAAGTATCTAAAAAAAGAAAAAACTATATTTTTAACTATCCATTATTTTCCCTTCCGCATGAAGGAAGTTTAAGGCATGATTATTATTATAGTCGGTTTTATATGTTTTAATTTTTTTTCTCAGAGTACACACTACCATTTGACTTGAATTTCAAACTGTGAATTATGTCATTTTATTTTTATTTGAATTAAAATTAATTTAAACATGCCTCGTTGAAATTATTTTAAAGACCATGCATCTAGGATAAGAGACTAGGTTGAGGCCTTAGTTTGGATTGGATTTTTACACAATTGTTCTATCAATCCGGATGTATTAATTATTATTTTGATATCAACATTTTACTTATGCTTTTAAAAACAAATCCAAAATTTGAAAGCTAAAAAAAAACTTCGAAATTCTTGTTTTGGGTTATGAAATTTTGTTAAGATTCACATACTTTCTTAAGAGAAGATGAAAACATAGATAGAGAATTTGAGTAAATACAGTGAGACTCAAGTGTTTTGCCAACTTTTGTTTTTTGGCTTGATTTGCATCTTTGCTATCAACTCTGCCTTATACTCTTTAAGGCATTTAAATGAGGTGTTGACAATTTGCTATACAAAATGTATAGAATAATTGAGTAGAATGATTTGTATATTACCTAAAATGTTCTAAAGCAACCAAAGATCCTTCATTTAAGAATGATTTGAAACTGTGATGTTTTACAAGCTCCAAACTTCACCATATATAATGACATTCAGATGTACATTTGCCTCCATTAAAAAGTTTTGAAAATTATCATATATTTTGAAAATTAAAAAGTTTGCTCTCTTTCTATAAAAAATAAGTGTTTTGTGATTTTCTTCTTATTTTTTGCTTGATCAAAATGTCATGGTATCCCAAATTTGTTGTAGAGGTGAGTATTTTCGTTGATTCAGGGAAAAAAGTGAGCATTTACATGAAAATAACTAAAATTGTTACAACAGATAATCAAATCTATATTTGTTACAACTGAAGTTGATTGAGTCTTTCTGGTGGAGTGTTGACTGTTCAATTGATGTAAATTAAATTGAATTTTTAAAATCTAAATTCAATTTTATTTTTTATTTTTAAATTAAAAAATATAATTGGGTTAGATGATACACGGAGGCAGAATCAAATCTATATTTGTTACAACTGAAGAAGATTGAGTCTTTCCGTGAAATGCTGACTCTATTTACAAAATAAGATCAATTTTTATTTGAGGTAAATTAAATTGAATTTTTCAAATCTAAATTCAAATTTTATTTCATTCCAAAAAAAACAAATTTTATTTTTTATTTTTAAAGTTTTAAAAAATATAGTTGAGATTCACTTCAAGCTCTATAAATGATTAAGATGAGAGACAAAAGAAATTACATTGAGGAAGAGAAAAATAGAATTGTTTACGTATGTTGAGAGTTTTGCAAAAAAACAATGTCATTCTATATAATTTTCATTTAAAAAAAAAAAAAAAAAAATTACTTTTCCCTTTATCTAATGACTTGATTTTGTTCATACTTTAGAGATTTCAATCGAGATTAAATTTTCCTTCCAAGTCGACCGAGATGGTTTACTCAGAAAATTCTTCTCCCAAGTCGACGGAAATTGTTGACCCAAAAAATTTTCCTTCCAAGTCGACCGAGATGGTTGACCCAGAACTGTACGTAAATATGATTATTTTTTATTTTATCAAGAAAAACTCCAGAAGTCTAATATGTATTTTTTTTGTTGTGCTTTTGAATTAGGACATGTTGCGGAAAAGAAGAAAGAAGAGAATGGACAAATTTTATTTTATGCACTCTTACTATCCCTATTGGAATATTCCTAATGATATTTATATCCTCTCTTTTTGATTTTGGAACTGTAGTTAGCTTTGAGGTATATTATTATTATTATTGTTATTATTTTATAATATAGTATTGTATCAACAATTACTCTCATCATTTGGAATGAATCTTGTGATTGCTTCTTTGATTATTCAGCTTGTCTGCAATACTACCAAGTCTTACCAACTAATACAAGACCTCAATATCCTAAATTCATATTCGCCTAAATCACAAGGTTTTATTAAAATTAATCCAA
>JBBMKA010000026.1:3391825-3404828 GCA_037833695.1 Sechiopsis laciniata
CTAAAATTAAGCAATGAATTTAATGTTTCTATTTAATTCAATTAGTAATAAATCTAAGTTTAAAATAGTCACAATAAAGTTTTTATTTAAACCAACTACTATTTGTCATTATTAGTTAATATTGAAACCAAATATCACAAATATTTTACTTAAATTAGATATATGAAGTTAATTGCAAAAATTATGAAATTTGAAGAGTTAATGGATGGAATTGAAAACGTAGGGAGTGTAATTGTTTAAGAAAAAAGAAAAACAGTTTTCCAAAACAAAACAAACCCTATCTAAAGATCAACGGTGACGATTTCTCACCCACCTTTACTCTTTAGAGAACCTCTCTTTTAAATAGCCACGCTAGGGTTCCAATATTATCGTCACCGCAGACTCCACAACTTCATCTTCTTCATAATTTGTTCAAATCTCAATATTTTCATCTTATCGATCTGAAATTCTGTGTTTGGCATTGTGAATTTGATGTTCTTGAGGCTGTATTGTACCAAGAGAAGGGCGATAAATGAATCGATGCTCTTATTCTTGACCTGCCGATGAGGCTGCAGCTAAATCGAATCAGAGAAGTTATCTGGCCGGTCGTTGTTTCAGATCTGATCTGATCTTCGTCGACGAATCTGCTTACCGAACTTCTTACATTCTATCTTGATTTTGATTTTGATTTTGATTTGGTTGATTATGAGAAGGGGAGATGAGTGAAATGGCATAGGATTTAGCCTTTTTTTCATGAGAACCTTCTCGAACAACGATTTTTATTGTCACCTTCCAGGCAAGCTGCTTTGATTTTCCAGTAGCTTGCGTCTATCGGTGCCTACATTTCTTTATTTTGAAGATTTTAATAAGAGTTTTTCCTTTGATTTCTAGGCAGTATTGATTGATTATGTGGTTCATTGGCACAGTTGAACCAAACGAAATTGAAATTGAAGTTGAGTTCAGATTTCTGTAATTTAAGCACCGTTTAAACTAATTTATTTTTATTTAAATTTCTTATAATATGTTCCATTTATTCATCGGTGAATACTAATTAAATTTTATTATTCTGTTAAATTTTAGTTTGATCTTCAAAATGGAGATATTTCATTAAGGAAAAATATATAGTTGTAATTAAAAAAAATAAATATCAAACGAGATCTTCATTAACTTGTTGTCCAATGAAAGTTATGTTTCTGATATTGGTGGCTCCGAAAATCTGTAGCTGAATAAAAGGAAATTGAAATTGAAATTGAAATGAGTATTTACTATACATATACAAAGTGGATTGGAGGTGATGGATTTCTCTAAATCTAGTTGCAAAATTTAGTCGATAGATATCAAGAAAGTCTCAATCTGTAATTTGGGTTGATAGTCGGGTTGTTGAAGCCTACTAAAATAATTACTGACTCTTCTAAATCTAATTGTAGAATTAGTGGAATTTGGTTGAATTTAAGGGAACTAACCATTAATTTTTTAATGTTAACAGATAAATGGGGATTTTAGAATCTTGAAAAATACCTTATCACAAAAATTTGTAAAAAAAGTTTGCATATGATTATTATGAATTAAATTTGTTTGCTCTCTTGGTAATCAAGATAATTTGAAATTTATGATTTTTAACTGTTGGAATTTTAGATAGATTAGCATAGACCAAATGACACCTTAGTTCTCTAACATATTGAGTTTCATCAAATTGGTATATTATTCACTTTCTTTGTGAAATTGTTTCAATTGAACTTTAAATTTAATCAACAATTGACAAAGAACTTCTTAGTGAATAACCAAATTGACACTTCCCTTGGATCATCCCAACAATAAAGCTAATGAAGAAACTTGTATCCACTAACGCAACCAAATACCTCATTTATCTAAACTAGAAGTCCTGTCACTTAACCTTAATGAGATTTTATATACTTTTACTCCCATATGAGGTGCCACCTCAAAATCAATTAACTATGAATTGGATCTTAATTTTCATTTTTATTGGATCGAATATCCATTATATGAGTTTTACTTCAAAATCAATTGGTAGAGAGTAATTCATATATTTTTTATATGGTTAACATGATAAATTTTAAAAAATGCCTAAATTTTCTAGTTTTCTATGAATATTTATAGTACATAAAATATATCAAATCATAGAGAATATATAATAATATCAAATTTTAAACTTAACATATTTTAAAGAATATTTTAATGATATTTATTTTTAACCTCTCTAGAAATTATTTGATCCAAGTATATATTTTTACTCAAAAAAACCGTTTCCTTCCATTTAGAAAATAATAAACAAAAATAATTATCAAACTAATACATTTCTTAAAAAAAAAAAAGTAAATAAATACGTAAATAAGAAAGTTATAAAATATGCCCGGCCCAGTTGCCTTGCCGGATTAGAAAGTTGGCTCGCTTGTCTAATGGGCCAATACTGTCGGCAAGATCCGGCCCAGCTGTTGGCAGTGGTCATACTTTAATAAAATCAAAACAAAGACACGGAAACAAGTCGGAATGAACGAACAACGAACCGTCAAGGAAATATGGAGAGATTCAAGTGAAAATTTATATAAACCAATCTCAGCAACATTTTGATTAATCCATTCCAAAATTCGAAGCTCCAATTACAGAAAAAAGGCCGCTGATCTTCGTTCCTTTCTTCTTTCAAGGCGAAGACAGATTATCGGCCATTTCAGACTGATCCGTTTCCCGGTGAAATCTGGGTTTGAAAAACAACAACCAAGTCGTCATCTGCAATATTTATTGTAAACGGTTTGTTTTCTTATTTTTTCAGTTATTGATCGATTTTTTGTTTTCTATTTCCATTATCCCCACTTGGATTTGATTTTAAAGTTTAAAACCAGCAAGAACTGGGAAGGGTGAATCGTTGACTGCGTGTTTTTTTGGCTTTGATTTGATTCTGAATATAACGTTCGTTTTTGGCATGTGGGCAATCGCTTATGACCCATTATAGATCTTGTTGTGTTTATGTGATTTATTGTATTCTATCGATAAACAGGGCCACCCCCAATCCAGAGAATGGAATATGTAATATGGGATCTGTTTAATCTTCTTCTTCTTTTACATTTTGTGTTGTGTGTGCGTTACTGTCTGAGATGGATTTTGTAACATTGGTTTTGAATGCTATGATATTCCATTTTGACATTGGATGACTGTTAATTAGAGCTATATTAGGGTCCCGATGGGAGTGGCCTCGTTGGTTGATGCCCGGGGCTTCCAGGTTTGAGACCTGTAAGTTGAGCTTAATTGTAAAATCCCTTGCCCTTACGATTTGCGCGTGTGCCTTGGATATATAAGAGCTAAGTTGCGATTTCTGGTCATTAAAGAAATCAAAGCTATATTAGGATTTAGGACGATTTAAACTCTAATGGACATAATTGGGGTTTGTATATTATTAGTGCTATCTGAATCTGAGAGTGCCTGTTGAACCAATGTATTTCAAGTAGTAGAACTTTTAGTTTGTTTTATTCAGGCAGTTGGTTTAGTATGTGCTTATTGTCTCAACCTTCTACTTCAGGATCTTTTGCTGAATATTAATTAACGACATCTGAGGCAACGCGGTCGAGGATGGCTGATGGAATATCAAGTTTCTGGGGTCCTGTCACATCTACAATAGAGTGTTGTGAGAAGAATTATGCTTATTCTTCTTACATTGCTGAGTTTTATAACACAATATCAAACATCCCAACCATTCTCTTGGCCTTGATCGGTCTTGCAAATGCCTTGAGGCAACGTTTTGAGAAGAGGTTTAGTGTACTTCACTTATCAAATATGATACTGGCCATTGGTAGCATGTTCTTCCATGCCACATTGCAAAAAGTGTAAGTTTTAATACATACATTAACATACAAATGTGATTTGATCTTATTCTTGCTTATTTTAGGTCTTGTTGGTTGTAGTTTTATTTTCCTCTATCCAGTGTTTTTAAGAACTTAAGGTTCACTAAGGCCCAATAACTTATTGGGGCTTAAGCACAAGGTGCTGAAGAAGTGAGGCCATAAAGAATAGTTATAATAGTTGAAGATATTAAAAAAAAAAACTCTAAAGATTAGTAAATATTTTTTTAAATCATTAAAGAACAAAATATTCTTAAACGTAGTATTTTTGCATTATGGGTTAGTTAAACAAATTTTTTAGCTTCTAGCACGTCTTCTTACATGAGTCTCGCCTATTTAAGGCAAGATGCTAAACCTGTGCCTTGTGAGCTGCACGTATGAGCTGAGCCTTTTAAAATATTGATTCTATCATTTCAGTTGGCTTGTGAAATTTTAGTTATGTTTCTCTGAAAGTTGAGGTTTTGAATGATTGTTTACCGGTGAGCTTTAACAATTGATGTTCAACTCTTTGTTTTCTAACCAGGCAACAGCAAGGTGATGAAACACCAATGATCTGGGAGATGCTTCTTTACATGTACATTCTCTACTCGCCAGATTGGCATTACCGAAGTACGATGCCAACATTTCTCTTCCTTTACGGAGTCTTTTTCGCCATGGCTCACTCGATTCTTCGTTATGACATTGGTTTCAAGGTGCACTATGTGATTCTCTGTCTCCTCTGCATACCTCGAATGTACAAGTATTATATACACACAGAAGATGGCTCTGCTAAGCGGCTAGCAAGACTGTACTTGTTGACTCTTCTCCTAGGCGTATTCTGTTGGTTTATCGATCGGGGTTTCTGCAAGAAGATATCACATTGGATCATCAATCCTCAAGGTCATGCCCTGTGGCATGTTTTCATGGGTTTGAGCTCCTACTTTGCTAACACGTTCTTGATGTTTTGCCGGGCGCAACAAAGAGGATGGGCCCCTAAAGTTCTTCATTTAATGGGAATTCTCCCATATGTGAAGATTGAAAAACCAAAAACCCAGTAAGAAGACATGAACGTGAAGAAAAAGTTAGACAAATTTTGACCAATGTTTACTGTTTCTCTGGAGGTAGAGAACAAAAAAGAAAGCAATCTTTTGGGAATGTCATTTATTTTCCTTCTTTTCACTACAAGGAATGAATAGAAACTTAAGAGTTTTGTAGTACAAAATCAAATAACACCAGTTATGTATTTTTGTTGATTGATATATCGGGGCTTATTCTTGAAGATTTATCTTTACAGATAGTAACTTACCATTTAACTCTTCCATTACTGAGGCACATCTGTAAAAAAGTTGCAGCTTGTTCATCTCATTGCAATCCTACAGTTTTTTTTATTTTTTTATTTTTTTACCTGTGAGTGATATGCCCCAAACACATTATCTTTAAACTTTTTAATGGTGTCGTTCTTCTATCTCCATTTTAAAAAAAATTTTACTTTTAAATTTTAGCAAAGATTTAGATTTCAACTCTTCAATTTAATCCATAGTTTTTAGTTCAACAATAATTTGTGGATTGCATATTTGAATCCATAACCTCTGTTTGAGTTATATTTTTGTTAGTAATTGAGTTGAAACTTGACATGTATACAATAATATGAACTCTTCAATTAGAGTTGGGCTACATAAAAAAGTACAATTGCATAATTTTTATGGTGATGGATATTGGATAACTTCACTATTTAAAATGGTTTCTCTTGATCTTCAACTAGCACCACTGAGCACAAATTGATGTTTAACAAAGGGATTTTTTTTTTTTTTTTTTTTTTTTTTTCCTTTTAATTTTCATGGACATGTAAGTTCATAAAACAAATGAACCAAACAAACCTAACGAAACAATATATTTATTGATTACACAGCTAAAAACAACACTTTTCAGTCTATCCAACAAGATTATAGAATATGGAAGGACTGGAAGAAGAAATCATTACATGATATTTTCATTCATTTCACTAAGGTACATTGTCCAAACTTTCTGAAACAACAATAGAATGAAGCCATCAGAATTTAGCCAACCATCCGTTGTTGCAAGATTTGTCCAAGCTTCATGTAAAGAGCTGCTTGTTCCTCCAATGTAAGATTTACTAGGATCTATAAAGCAACAACACAAAGAATATGCGATTTAACATATTATTTGTGATAAGCTTTAAATCATATAGATAGAAATGGAGCAAAAGGCTACCTGGTCGAAGATTGTGTCAACAGATATGCTCTGAGACACAATGAAGGATTGATGATATATGTACGCAAATACAGCCATCACCATCTGTAATGCAATTATGGCAGTGAACAAATGAGGGAAAGGTCACACTATCTGAATAAGCAACTATTTTCATATGCAACACTATAAAACCAGTGTTGAGATACCCCACGATCAGTTAGTCATGAATCTAGCTGCCTGGTCAGTGAGTGGGGGTCCCAAGGGCAAGAGCCCATGGTGGGGGCTTGGGGGACAATCTTTGAAAAAAAATTCATCACCTAACCTTTAAGGCTTTTTGAAGTAGAAATCATTAGAAATATAATCGCAATTAGCTCTAAGAATTACCATCAAGTTCCAGTTAGAGAAGCTAATTGTAAAAGTAATCCAAATTATCCATCCCATATCTGCAATATAATGTATGAATCTATGCTTTCTTTTCCCAAGCGATTGTTGATGAAGAATTTTACATTATGAAAATTAATTAAAGGCAGCAAAGTTCAGAGTTCTCAGTGGTTCACCTGACAATCCATTCTATCTGTAATTCCACCATGTCCAGGAATACTATCACCAAAATCCTGCATCAAACAGAGAAATGATATAAGATACCTAATCTCAAAATTGAGACTTCGCAAAACTGCACAAGATCGGTATTCGGAATAGACCTTGACTTTGAAAGCTCTCTTGAAACCACTAGCAAAAAAGCCTCCAAAAGGAGCAATTATTGATGCAAATAAACCAAGACATAATGCATGTCCTTGAACTGGCAATATGCTTACTTTCTTCCATGGAAACTGAACGAGAAAGAAGGGAAAAGAAAAGAGATGAATGACAAATCAAGGGTGCCAAAAAGGCCTTCCACAGCATCAAGGAACATGTTTATGAAAGATTCAATAAACGTTATTAGTTAAAGTTTGATCACTAACACAATCAATATTTGGCAGGAAAATGGTGAGAGCATCCACCTTAAAAGGCCGAAGAAAGTTGTACAATATACATGTGCCATACCAACTAAGGTGAGAGAAGACAATTTTATGTATTAGCTCTAATATCCCGTTGGTGAGAATGAAACATCGACCTTTCATCTCTCATTCTTTTGAATGGGAGTCTATTTCTGTAATTTCATTTTCTAGGTTTGTCAGTTTTTCTTGCTCCTTTGGCTTGGGCTTTCTTTTTAATGTATTGTCCTCATGTATTCTTTCAATTGTTCTAAAAAAGTTTTCTTCATAAAAAGATAAGGAAACATACTACGGCCAAAAACCCCGTCGTTGAGTATATAACATCACCTTTCCTCTCTAGTCTAAAATTAAATTGGTGATGAAGAACTAATTGATGCCAAACAACTTACGTAAAAAATCCTCATGAGAAAAAACCATATGAGAAAATCTGAAGAGATATCCCCTGCTTACATCTAAAAGATACACATAATGCAGATAAAATATTATCTTAGATACTATGTACAGTGTAAACTATACATTGCATGTATATTACTCTCTTCTCTCGACTCTATCTTACTCAGTGAGGATCTCTCGGTAATTCTCTCTTCTCCCGGTTCCTCTCTAAAGCCCGAATGACTTCATGACATGACATCTTTCTATTCTCTATTATGAAGTTCAAATGGTTCGTTCCTCTCAAGTAAAGCTTGAGTGGCTCACAGGCTATCCTTTCCCCACTACTCTCCCTTTATTAGAGGTTTAGTCTGTGGTATAATAATTGACTTCCTGGATTGGCCAATAGTTTTAAGTTCTAACAAATGTAGAGTGAAAATTTTCAACCAAATATAAAATGCAAAGTGATCAGAAATCAACAATATAATATAGCTTCCCTCAGCTAAAATCAGGTCAAACACACATAGAATACAGATGCACATATTGGAGAAAATCTTGCAATAAGCTTAAAAGAATGTCAGAATAAGAAGGATATTATTCATTGTAAATAAGATTCAGTTTGTAGTCTTTACTGACCCAATCAGGAATCCATCCAGGTAAAGTGAAATATTCAGGCTTAAACAAAGGTCCAGGATCACAGTGAAGCCAACCAGTTGATAAATCCTGAGATTATTGAACCATACGACAGCAAAAGCTTCACAACATTAACAAGCCTCTTCAAAAGAAAGAAATGTGGTTTTACAAAAAAGTTACCGTTCTTGGACAAGTAAGCCACTGATATCGACCCATGACATTAGCAAGCTGCAAAAACATACAAAGATGCCATGTTAATTAAGCAAAATTGTACAAATGTCAAACGGCATATTATTAACAAGTAATCACAACACTATTAGAAACAACCTACAATAGACAGACATGCATAACCTAGTTATTGCTAATGCAGCAATTCAATATGGAAATATAATTCGTTCAATGATCAGTGTTCACCTGCACCCATACAATTAAATCAAGCACTATTTTAGGCAATATCAAGAAATCCAAAGGTGATACTAGTGCTTCATAATTCTGAAAAAAAAAAACTACGAAGCTATACCACCTAAATGGATGATAAATAGTCGAGCAACATCAATAATGTGATGAAATACAAATCTCATTAAATCCAGGGAGGAAAATGGAATGAGGAAAAATTTGCTCACACCAAAAGCAGATATGATAGTCAGAATAGAGGCTCCTATAAATCCCTCCCAAGTTTTCTTTGGAGATAACTTGATTAATGGTGTTCTTCCAAAGAAGAAACCAACTATATAGGCAGCAATGTCGTTGATTACAATAAGTGATGCTGGTAGGAGAAACCTGCAGAAATATTACTCATTCATAAGAAAAAAAGTGAATTCCAGGTAAACTTCAAGCAACAGAAGATTTGATTTTCTTTAATATAACATTTTCTTTCCCTTTGAGAATACTGAATTACCAGAAGATTCCTTCAAAAATATTGGCTACTGTGAAAGAGGACTGTGTAAAAACAACAATTAGAATCATATGCGTCCATGCATACTGGCCAAATTGATATTTGTACATCTTCTTCTTTAGAGTAAGAATGAACCACATAAAGCCTGAGCCCAACCAGAAGCGGAGAAATAATGAGGGCAAAATGTTACAAAGTAGTCAAGACAACTAAAATTTTCAGACAATAAAAAATCTAATATAATTATGGAAAAGAAAAAAAAAAAAAAAGTGAACAAATAAATTCAGTTTGATAACCATTTGGTTTTTTAAAAGTTAAGAATCCACTTATAGGTTCACTTGTTTTGTTATCTACTTTTTACCTACTTTCTAAAAAACCAAGCTAAGTTTGTATTTTTATGTTTTGACAGCAAAACCAAGCTAAGTTTTGAAAACTGTTGAGAAATGCCCTACAAGTGAAGTTCCATTTTAATTGGAGAGGAAAACGATTTGGTAGGGACTTGAACTCTAGATCTCTTGCCCTGATACCATGTTGAATTATGTTAAATCACCAATCAACCCAAAAGCTTAAGTTGATGGGTTGGGGTAAATTTAATTGTATCAACCAATCAAAACTAAGAAAAAGTTTTTTTTTGGTTTTGGAATTTGGCTCAGAATTTAAAATATTTTCTTAAAAAAGATAAAACTCAATGATGTGAAAACAAACATAGATTTCAAAATTCAAATGATCATGAAACAGGGCCTAGATGGAAGTGAACCAAAAAATCATGAAAAGTTTCACACATAAATTTGCAATTGTAAACTGCACACGGCCATGAAATGATGCTGATGGTACTGGTTAAATTTTCTAGAAGGTGAGACTTTAGTAGGAACGCTAAAAAAAAGACCACTAACCTGCAATGTATAAGGAATAACAAATAACCATATGATACTTGATGAGACTGCTCACTAGCTGATACAGAAATTTATCCGAAGTGACAGTATTAACAAGCCGCTGACTTAAAATGCGACCATACACAAATAGCATTGCCGTGAAGAAGAAGTGCCTGCATTTGAGTTCTAATCAATTAATAAATTCAAAATGGAAGCTCCTATAAAAAGAAAAGTAAAGGCATGATGGTAAGAATCAGAAAGTAACAGGTATGTATAGACTCGAGGATAAACAAAAAAAAAATAGAAGCAAGCCTTGACAATACCAATTTAATAGTCGAAACCCCGGTAGACGAGTATTTTCGCGAACTTTCCTGAGTAGGTTGAACAGTTCCTTTGCCATGAAAACTTGAATAACCACAACCATAGCAGTAATATAGAGATGCCCAAAGTATATAATTAATGCAAAACCCCCAATCATCCAAATCGTTGAGTATGCACGGATCAACATCGATTTGTATTTACTACGGTCATCAACTAGTAAATTACTTTCATTTGGCTTGCTATCCTCCGAAGTTGCCTAAAAGTCAAATGAAAAATATAAATTACGAAAATAAACTCTGTAATGTAAAGCAGCCACATCCTAATCGTAATGCATAGTTTCTGCACCTACAATGATAGCAAAGTATTATAAATGAAGTACAGCATTTGAGCAGACAGAAAGAACCGTAGAATGAAGCTCTTTATACAATCAGGCATCCCTATCACTACTACTACTACTACTAAAGAGAAAATAGTGAATAAAACATGATAAAAGAGAGAGATGGAGTGACACACATCGCTTGGGCGCCTCCGATGCCGAGTCCGGCCACCCGGAGTCGTTGGAATATTGGAGCTATTATCGTTTAGCATGGTCAGAAATGCACTTATAACTGTATCCTAAAAATCATACGCACCACAAGAACTGTTTCCTGAAACATCAATTCAAATCAAGACCATAAATCCGAGACTGAAAATATTGATTTAAACATACATAAATGAACGTGCATAGCAACTTGATGCATGTTAACATTAGCAAAAACAAGTTCCTGAAAATCAGAGCTATATTCCCCTCAGCTCGAATTCAAAAAAAAGATAAACAAAAAACCGAACACTCATAACATTTCCTGAAAAAAAAAAAAAAAAAAAAAAAGTACACAAAAACTACCGAACACTCCTGAAAACAAGTTGCTAAAATCTGAAGATCAATATTACTTCAAGCAAGCCATCATTCACTTCAAAAACTACTAAAGATAAATCTAAGATGATTGAGTTTAGATTCAAACAGCTACAAACAAAACCAAAATTCAAAAAACAAGTCAACATTACCTGTAAAGTCGAAAGAAACTAAGTATTCTCTACAGAAAATTCCGAAATCCTGCAAAACAAAGTACAGAAAATCGAAAATCGAGAGAGTTGAGAGAGAAACCTGGCGCGACTTTGATTGAAATGAGAAAATTACAAGAAAAAACGAAGGAGAGGCTGAAGAAAAGAGGAATTGAATACGAATAATTTGAGGATGAGAGAGCAACGCAAATTGATTTTTTTTTTTGTATAAACACGGTTGGAATTCGAATCCTAATTTTTAGTTTTTTTTTTTTAATCTCCATTTGCTTTGGAATGGCATATATTCGTTGTACAGTGGCCGTTGGATCTTTCTCATCTTTACACGTGGCTTTCTTTGCTTGCCCCACGTTGGCCACTGTTTCTTGTCCTTTGCTCTTAACTTTTTAACAAAATTTAGTTTTAGGGGTTTAAAAATTGGATTTTTAACGTGCGCATTTTTTTCATAAGAAATGAAGCAGTAATTATTTCATTCTAAAGCTGAAAAGATTCCATTCAAGATTTTCAATTATTTCCTTTCAAAGCCTCTTTTAAATTTCAACCATTTGTCAAATATAATGTCAAATTTCGTTCATGCTTTTTTTTGGGGTAATTTTGGGTAATATTACCATTTTGATCCTAGCATTCCCAGTTTGTCGCCTGTTCAGTTCTAGCTCAGGTAATTTTCCAAAAAAAAAAAATAATAATAAATATTTAGAAGATTTTTCATATATAGTAAAAGTAAAATTTACTTTTTAAAAAGAAATTGAAGCAAAACAAAAAATTTGGATGAACCTAGAAAAAAGACCAAAAAGTTATATGTGTCTAATGACTTCAATCGGTGCAACTAAAACAACATTCAATCAATATACATATAATTTTTAATTAACACAATAATAATTAGTATCACAAATAATTTTCAATTAATGTCAATGAAAGTCTTAATAATTTTCAATCAAGAGACGACGAGGAACATAATTAAAATATGGAAAAAATGATCAATTTTTTTCGTGGATGAAATGTTTTTAAAAAAGTACAATAATTAAAATAAACAACTAAAAAATTGTCACAAAAATAAATTTCCTAATTCAATTCAAAGCTAAAACATATTGACCATGGTCTTTATGATAAGTTAGAGATGAATTCAATAATATTAATACTTTTTAATTTAATAAAGAACAAATGTTTTTTTTTTTTTAAATCAGAAAGAACAAATGTAAACATTATATATATATAAGGAAATTTCTTTAAAAAAAAAATTAAAAGAAAAATAACAAGAAATATACCACAAAAATTAATTAATTAAATATATATAATCAGAGATTTTTCTTATAAATTTAAATGGCGATTTTATAAAAAAAATGAAAATAAAAAATGATGATACCAAAATTTATTTCATCTGACTTTAAATAAGTTTTGAACCAATATCAAAATGTGTGTCCCTTGAATGTGCATGTCATTTAAGAAGGGCGGACGTACACATATGTAGAATAATGCATATACCTATCACAATATTAATTGAGAAATGAATATTTGATCACATTATTATAAAAAAGTATATTTGGCCACATTAAACCCAACAAGATGTTGCATTATATAGTTCAACTGCATAAGATGTATAATTTTTATCATAAAAAAATGTTAAAAATTCAATCTCCCACTAGGGGTGAATATGGGTTGGGTTGAAGAGGTTTTCAACCCAACCTAAATTTTCGAGTTGGTCGTTTTTCCAACCCAATCCTATATTTTTGGGTTGGGTTGGATTGGGTCATCGGGTTCATCAATACTTGCAAATATATATAATTTTTTTAATCAAATTGGTCATACTTTATACATAAACAAAATACAATCTCTAATCATTAT
>JBBMKA010000026.1:3414256-3438843 GCA_037833695.1 Sechiopsis laciniata
TACTTAATTTGTCATAAAGCACAAATAATAAAGATTATTTATGAAGTTTTATCAAGCTATATAAACTAAATTCTTACCTTTTTTTTCTCAACCAATTAACTAAATTTGTTCTTATCAAGCTATATAGTTTTTTGTTTTTTGTTTTTGAAATTTAAGCTTGTACATACTCGAATTCTCTACGTATGGTTTCATCTTGTTTGGATGAAGTATATGAATTCTAACCAAATTTCATAAACCAAAACAAAAATTTGGAAGCTAATTTGTTTAGTTTTCAAATTTTGGTTTAGTTTTTAAAAATACAAATAGATTGTCTATATCAAAGTAATGAAAATCATGTATTTGAGTAGTAGTTGTAATCTTAAATTTCAAAAAGAAAAAATAAAATGGTTATCAAACGGAACGAATATTCAAAACTTAGTAGTGGAAGTATACCTTGGTTTTGGCTGAATATGATCCTCGAGCAAACATGCCAGATGGGGTTATTTCTTCAGGCATTTCGTGAGTGTAAGGATCTTCTTGGGGACTGAAAGTTCCCAACATTTCTTTTGCACTATCAACTGTTTGTACCACCATTTTAAAGACAATTAAAGGCCCAGTTTTTTTTATTTTTTTTATATTGATATATATTTTAGTTGATAATGAGAGAGAAAAAAAGAAAAAAAGAAAAAAAAGAAGTTACCTTTAACACCAGTTTTCCAGACTGTGTTAGCATATTTGAGACCTGCAACAATGTTGTTGCTAACTTTGAAGGTGAAGATCAAGTTGTAACGGCTACCTTCTTTCAATGTAAACCAAGGCCCTTTTGGATTTCCATTCTCAGGAACTTCTAGAACAATGTCTTCCCTTCCTCGGCTTCTAATCGCTAGGCTCACTATCTTTACCTCTGGTTCCAAGGTTTCTGTTTTTTGTACCAATCAAAAACACAAGTTTTTCACCATTTTCTTCAATGACAAATGATTGGATGATTGTTTAATCTTAGGAGCGCGTTTGACTTTCGTTTAAAGGTGGGTTATAATAAATCAACCTATATCGGGCTACCGATTATTAGCTCTATAATAACCTTCCAATTATGTCTTCTGTTTTCTTCTTCAGTTTAACTATAGTTGGAGAAGAGAGATTCGAACTCATGACCTATTAGTTATGAGAATACATACAATCATATTTTAGTAACTCGTTATAATAAAACGTTCTCTTTTATAATAACTTGCATCCTAAGTATTGCCATAAATATGTTGTAATAATTTTATTTTTTGAAATGTCTTGAACAAAGTTGCACTACGATTACTTAGTAGAGAGTTTTGTTAAATAAAGCGGTTTCTCTCTTGGCCCGACGACCTAATTAGACATATGTTTGTATTGGATTTTTATGTATTTTAGGTCATATATTATAATATGTTTTTATGACTATACATTATATAAATTATCTTAACACTCTAGCTCTGTTTGCATTCTTATCTACCAGTAAATAAAACGATATCTCTTTTTTACTTCTAGACGTAGCTAATATGAGCTATGAAAATTTGTTCTTCGTTTTCTCATTCTTTAACTCTTATTTGTTGATTACGATTTTCTTTCATATTATAATAGCCGATTGATCCACCATTTTTATAATAACACAAGCATCCAAAAAAGAGTTTAAAAAGTTACCTCCAACAGCTGCAATATCCACACTCCCAAGAAGCTGTTCCTTCCACCTCCTCAAGCTTTCATCATCCTAAAACAAACCATTTCAAGAACATCATAAATTGAGCCAAATTAAAAAGCAAAAAATACCCAAATTAAAAAATTAAAAAAAACAAACACCTTATCTTTCTCAAGTTCTTCCTTAAGAGTAATCTGAGGACCCAACTCAATCTTCCTTCCCTCATCATCTTCATCATCCTCTGCTGCTGCTGCTCCAACTCTTTCATCCCTTTGTTCTTCCTCAACAAAACCCAATTTCTTTCCATCTTCATTGTTCTCAAGACCCATTGCTCTTCAATCTCCCAAAAAAACAAAAACAAAAACACACCCAAATGGAGATTCTGCCCACCAAAAAGAAAATCCAGAAAAGGATAAAGCTTTGAAATTGGGAAGAAACGTGAAGAGAAATGGAGATTTCTAAAAATAGGAAATGAGAGAATGTGGGGAGGTCGTGCAGGTCACTTACAGGTCACAGGGCAATGTTGTTTGGTCAACCATGGCCAAGAATCAAAGGGGGATTTTTCTAAATTCAGCTTACAGAATAATAAGAATAATAAATAATGACAAATGAAATGTGAAATTGAGTGGACAATAGAGAAAGCTATTTGACCTGTTCTTCCGGAGATGTTTCCTGCAAATCATTGGTTTTTATGCAAATTTCTTCATGCCGCCTACAAAACTCCATGTTCATATAATTTATGCTGTTTTTTTTTTTTTAAAAAAAAAACTTCTATTTCATCACATTTTGTTTACTTGGTTTTAGGTGTTTTATTAGTTGGATTTTGTTTTCCTTTTTTTGACAATATGCTTTGAAATCTCTAATCACATAGTCACTAATATATATATTTTTTAATTCTACCACCATTATAATCATTGGATATACGTTGATGCAGTTGAGCTACTATTTTTATTGGTCATAATCATTAATCTAACTTTATGTCCATTGAAGTATGCTCATTTTGTTAATAGATGAAAGAGGGTTTAAATTGATAAAGCTGAAACTTGAAAGAATAAAGTTCAGATTGAACCTTTCTTTTTTTTAAAAAAAATGCAATATTTATTTAATATTGCACAATCTATGACAGTTAAAAAGACAACTTACGAAAAATCTCTATATTTATACGATATTGTTCACTTTGAATATAAGCTTTCATGATTGCCTTTATTATTTCATCGAAAAGGTCTCGTATCAATCGTTATGAACATCCTCTCTAGTAAACTCATTTAACAAATGTGGACTACACTACAATGACCAAAATAATCTCTAAATCTCTTCTACTTTTTTTTAGAGGAACCGTGACTTCTGATACGGTTCCAGTTCATTCGAAGAACAATTACATGTTTCCAAAGAAAAATAGGTTGCTGTCTTATTCTTGTATTTTAAAAATAAGGCAAGGGAAATGTTATATTCAATATGAAAATATTCGATGAACCGCTCAAGAACCATGCTTGTTATCTGTAAACAGCCAAACATGTACGTTCATAACAAAAAAATCAATGCATATAAACCTTGTTAATCATTAATTAAAATAATGATGACAGACAATTATTTGAACTTCTAACAGTAAGACAACTAACTAAAATGTTAATTCATGTTGAAGTGGTTTTTGTTGAAGTGGGGAACAAACTCAAGCATCCAGTTTGAGAAGCAGCTAATCTTAAAAGGGAAGATTCTGTTGATTCTAAGCAGTCAACATAAACAAAAAAACATTTTTCCAAAAAATTACACAAAACTATTGAATTGGTCGAAACATGAAGATGAAAAGTAAATGAGCAGAAAGATCAATCGCTCCCCCATTTGCTGGCAACTTTCTCTTTAGCAGAGACTTCTTTGTTCGACATCGAATCGAGTTCAGAATAATTATCAGCAGAGGTCCTTCTCAAAATCTTTGAAGTAACAAAAGTCAACCCCTTTCTTGTTCCTCGCAAAGTATACAGCAGTGGATTGAAAATAACAGCAAGCAACAGTTCACCTTTAGCTACTATGAGATACTTTGATTGAAAAATTGCACAAATGAAATGAGGGATTATTAGCTAGATTGCATTCAAACAATTATAATCAGAAGTTAAGATGGGGAAAAGAAGCTACTTACCATGACAATTATACCTAAAACAGCAAGACTAGTTTGCTGTGCTTCTGGCCAGAATTGGTCATCAGACCAACCGAACCATCCACCCGATCCGAACCAACCTCCTCGTCCACCACTGCCGCCACCCCCTGCTTCCTCTCTTTTCTTTATTTCATTGTTCCATTTATCAAATTCATTTTTCTTTCCCCCAAGTGCACCTTCTAATGCCTTCCTTGCCTGTTCCTGCTGTCAAAAGAGAGAAGGCAAAATTTTGCTGGAATTTCTTTCGTACACTTTGTTGGCATGGTTCCAATAATGAAAATGATTACATTGCAAGTTTGGGCATGTAGGATAGCAGATGCACATTACATTTAAACGTCAACATAAAACTAACTATCATCGTTGCGTAGTTCCTTTTCGGTTGGAAAGGAAGGGACGGATGTTCATATGACAGAATCGTAAACAGAAATCAAAGAATAAAATAGCGTGAGATGAAACACATAAATTTACATGATTTATTAACGTTGTGTTAGCCGTTCATGGGTAAAAAAGAGAAACTGATTTATTTAGGAGATCATTAAGAATACATAATTCTGGGTAAAGAGAATAAGGGTTTAAGAGGGTTAATTTAGTGAACGACTATTAAATCCTCATACATCATTCAGCGGTTCAGCCTAAACATAAAAGTCTAATACGAAAATATGAGAAGACCCTCATACCAAATATTTGTAGCAGGCATTTCATCGGACACTCCAAAGAGGAAGGAAAAATAATAACTACAACTACCAAGGATAATGTTTTCTTCAACATCCGTGAGGGCCAGGGCTAACTTACATGCACTTCGACCAATCTCACAGGACAACCGTCTTAGCCTCCTATATTTGATTGTCTAGAAAACTTTTAGAAAATTAACTCCTAGTAAGTTGACTACCATGAATTAAACTAATAACTTAATAAGTACTACATGGACTACCAATTATAATATACATTCACGATTCCATGGACATAAGAGTTTGGATAGAATGCTTTCACGGAATATCTGAAACAAATAGAAACACTCTTAACCAGGATTAAAATCATTCATACTTCAATTTTTCAGCAGCCGTTCAATAGATTCATTAACCCTTTTGGACGAAATGAACCATAATGGTATAAAGACATTACTTAATCATCAAACCATAAAAATCTCCTAAACCCCCAAAAATATGCAGACAATCCAATGAAGAAAACTTCCAGCTATAAATCCTCCCAACTCTAAAAGCAATTACCCAATCTAAGTATTCCATATATTCCTCAAAATTTCCCTAAAACAAAGTAAGTAAGCCACTGAAGCCAAATCCGAAAACATCATGATTCTCGACAATGAACACAACAAATCCTAATAATTTCACGGTTTCACAAATAAGTAAAAGAAAATCGAAGCACCTGTTTTCGATTATCGGGGAAAAGGCAGGAAAATCTGCCATTGCACTTGAGCTTGGACTGCAAACGCGCCCAATTTTGCAATTCATTTCGAGGGCGGAGCAAAGGGAGGCCGGAGCGAGTTAGGTCATCGGTAATGGAGGTTGATAAGACCAGAATCGGAGATTTAGGGTTTAGATTGAGAATCTGATGCATTGTTTTTGCATTTCCCGGTCGATAAACCACCGCCTCTGTGCTCTGCTGCCGGCCGCCGGCTCTTCAATTTTGCCTTTTTCGAAGTTTTTGCACTACAAGATAACTTTCATGCAATTTTTGTATACGCCTTTTCTTTTCTTCTTAATCCAATAATATTTGGACTACAATTTTTTTTTAGATTATAATAATGGGAGATGGAGACTCGAACTTAAGACTTCCTATCATTAAGTGTATATTAATATTGTTGAACTATTGGTTTTGTTGGCACGATATTTGGACTTCAACCCATAATAGAACTGCTATTATGTGATATATGATGTTACTCTATTATTACTTTGACATAGGCTAATTTCTTCTTAGATGAATTATACGTTTGGTTTATGATTTTAAAATTTAGAATTTAATTTTTATGTTTGAAGAAATTTAGAATTTAATTCTTATGATTTTAAAAGTTAAAATTTAGTTTTTATACTTGGATAAAATCTAAAAAATAATATTTATCGTTCATAATTGTTTTTGTAATTGTTCTTAAAAAATAAGTGATTACTGATGTAAAAAAAATATTTTTTGTTCAATTAATCTCTTAACTCACATTTTTATCATTAACTCATGAATAACTAACTTTAACACATTTAATTCGTCCACAATTACGAATGAGAATGATTATTTTTTAGATTTTATTAAACCATAGAGATTTAATTTTAATTTTTAAAATTGTAGGGACTAAATTTCAACTTTCTTCAAATTATAGTGACTAAATTTTAAATTGTGAAATCATAGAGACTAACTTGAAATTTTAATTTTCATTGAGACCAAATTTATAATTTACCTTTTCTTTTTAAAGATTAATTATTAAAAAAATTGTCCTTATCCTTGCAATATTATCCATCATTTTTTTAATAAATGGTTCTAATCTATTAGTGCAAATTCAAGTAGAATATCGGATTAAAAAAAATCTAAAATAATATGGAAATGAGATTTATACCAATTAAGTTTGAAACAATGACATTCAAATTTTTGGCTCACATTATTGACTTCAAAGAGAAAAAAAAAAAAAAAATTGAATTGAATTATGTTTAAACTAATCAAGTTTCTCAATTGAGTTATTGCAAAGCTATGTTCGGACTTTTGATCTTTTAAGTTGCCTTTATTATTGATTAATGTCTTTTCTACTTAAATAATTAGAAAACAAGAGTAATAGAAGGCTAAGTAAAGCATCAACATTTTGTATAATATAATAATTGGTTATAGATTCCAATCTCTGTTTTCAAAATGTTTTTCCAAAATGTTGGTGAATATATATATATTTTTTAAATTGAAATATTTTAAGTTAAAAGTTGTTTGAACCATCACGGCGTGTGATTCAATTAGTCAAAGAGGATCTTGAAATGCATAAGGTGATGAGTTCAATCCATGGTGGCCACTACCTAAAAATTAATTTCTTACAGATTTCTTTGGTATCCAAATGTTATAGGGTGAGACGGTATGCCCCTCGACATTAATCGAGGTGCACAAAAGCTGGCCCGGACAGTCGCGGATATCAAAAAAGAAAAAAAACATTTCAAATGTATAATAACCAATGTTTTGTTCTTTGGTGTTTGTTTACTTTTGAAATTTTGAACTACCATGCATGTTGGGTTTTATTCAATGAAATTTTTATAGTTTAAACTTAAAGAAATGATTTATAACAATCTAAAATAATTATTGAAATAGATGAAGTTAGAATAGGATAATTATATCTATATCCATCTATAATAATAATTTTTTTTTGAAACCATATACATCTATAACTTCATCTTAAGAAAGAGAGAGAGATATAATTGATGTTATTTAAGTAAAGTTTATCTTAATGAAGAATTACAATTCAATGGGTGGTGTATTTGAAATAGTAAAAAAAAAGTGATATTTCCTAAAATGCCCTTTTCTTTCTTTGTTCTGGGCTTTAACGAATAGAAAACTGGAAGAAGAAGAGGGAGAGAATGAGGAGGAAGAAACCCAAACACAATGATGAAACTCTTTTCTGTTTTGTTGGCGTCAATTTCCAATTCTTCTGTTTCATTTAAATTGTAATTTGTAAAAATTATTAGTAGTTTACTTAACACATATATTCACAAACAAATATAGCGATAAAAGTGGATGTAAAGTCGAATTATTGTCTACAAATGAGCCGTTTTAATTATAAGATATATAAAAAAAGTATCTACATAAATAATAGGGATTTTTCATGAGTAAAAAATCAAATATTGCCTAATTGATTCATTCACCTTCAAATAATAGTAATTTAGTGATAATGATGATAATCTTATCCAAATCTACACATTGATATAACATTTTCCACTCTAAAACTAGATCTTCATGACTATGCCTCATATCAATGGAGACTTATGATCTTTTCTCATTTAACTAATGTAGATACTTTGTTTGCATCCCAACATTTGGTGAATCGATAAATTTAATCGAAGTAAAATTTGAAACTAATAAATTTCAATCAAGTTAAATATTTCATATTTTATTATGTATAAATTAAAAAGTTGTTATAATTAAAATAGAAATGTTAGGAAATCTACATCAGAGAGATTTTCTAAATAGTTAAGTTTTGAGTTGTTGAATTTTTAAGGTTGCCCTCTCATTTTTTTAAATTTAATTTGTTTTTTCCCATTTCTTTGTCGTAGTTTTTTTCTTCTCAAGTATTTGAATTTTAAATCTAATTTCAAAGTTAAAAAAGAATAATGAAATAAGTTCTTAAAACTTCTTTTTTTAACTGTCAAAAGAGGACTTGATTTTTGAAAATGCTAAGTACAAAGTAGACAGTAAAAACACACTTTTACTGCTTATAAATTTAATTTTCAAAACAAACACAAAAAATCAAATAGTTATGTAATATAATTTTTTTAAATTCTTGAACTTTAAAAGTGTCTAGATAAATTTATAAAATCCTTTTGATAATTATTTGATTTTTTCTTTTTTGTATATGATTATCAACAACAATACGTTTCAATATTTTTTTTGAATAAAACATTTCAATTTATGCTAAGAGAGTATAATTCACTTAACATATAGATTTGTGGTTCGAATCTCTCAATTTTTATTGTACTTAAAAAATGATTGAATTTCTAGTTACATTCTAAAACTTTTTTTTGAATAAAGGATATATATAAATAGAATAATATTCATAAACTTAATTTTCAAAAACTAATAACAAAAAACAAATGGCTATCATCAAACCGATCTTTAAAATTTCGATTTTGAGATTAATTGGACCATAAGTATATTAAGAGTGTTTTTTTATCTTTTTTTTTTAGTATAGCTTTAAAAATATTTAAAAGGACACTAATTTGCTTATCTTATGTCTACAATCTTTAACATATTTGATACTCTTTTCCAAAATTAATAAATTTATTAGATATAGTTGAATATAATTGATAGATTTCGAAAATTCAAGAAAGAAAAAAGGGGAAAAAAAAAAGAAAAGAAAAGAGAGGATAGAATTTAAAATATAATATGAATCACTTAAAAAAGTAAAAAATCTTTAAACTTAATTTTTATAGGGATTTACCCTCAACATTGTATTATATTTACAACATAGTTTTTAAAATAATTCATTTATAGCATATTGCTTTCTATCAGTATAGAACTTAACCAGTGATAAAATGAATTTATGATTGATTGAATAACTCAACGAGTGATATAATCCTATCATTGATTGAATTCTATCACTAATTAAACTTAGTTCTATCACTAATTGAATTTTATCGATGATAGAACTCAATTTAGATTGTCTGCTACAAATGAATTAATGTTGATTTTGTGCTATAGATGAAAATATTTTGCCAATTTTTATATTCATCAACAAAAATAAGAAGGCCAAATTGAATTCTTGTAAATGACTAAACAGCTAAAAGAAAGCATCTTGTTTTTTTGTTGTTTTTTTTTTTTTTAAAGATAAAAAAGAAAGCATATACCATAATTAAAGTCTACACACATTTATTTAGCTAAATTTTATAAATTTTATAGTTCGTGTCGAATTCACTCACCAGTAGTGCCTTGGGCCCGAGTTGAAGAAGAGGCTCTATTATAGTCTCCAAGTTACTGATTAATCCAAATTATTTAGTTTCAAATAAATAAAAATAATAAAAGAAATAATAATAATAATAAAAAATAAAAAAAAGGGTATAGTGAGAATTTAAATTAGAGTACCCAACAAGCAACTTCCCAACATAGGTATGATAAGAATGGATACTAACTCCTTTTTCCGACTCTAATAGGGTTTTATTCCACCCTGCAAATGAATTGAAATTCTTATCTGATTGTACAAATTTTATGTGGGATAAATTAAGTTTAATTTGGCTTTAAAAAAAAACAAAAAAAAACAAAAGAGAGAGAGATTTTAGTTTTAGAGTATTTTTACCTACTTTCCATTTAATACCAACCATGGATCCCTCGTTTGTTATTGGCCGCACTATGAATATTACGCTATTTTGAAATGCCTTTATGATATTAGAGAGGAAATTTGACTTTTTCTGCAAATAAACAAAAGTATTATCGTCAACGACAATATAACTCCCAACAACATCATATATCAATTGGTAATTTTTAAAATTTAAAAAAAAAAAAAAAAAAAAAAAATTGAAAGTTATTTAGGTCATATCAGCACGACTTATTCATCAAATCACATTTTGTTGTTTCAAAAATATAGAAAAAGAAAAGATAAAATAAAATGATTTCCAAATGAGAGCAGTTTGGGTGCAGCTGTGGCTACACCCAAACATATGCTGTTACAAATAAGTAAAGATTAAAAAAAATAATAATAAATAAACACTTAAAAAAAAAAAAAAAATTCTGAAATGTGTGGCTCTAAAAGAGCCACATCAGGGGCAGCCTATGTTTGGGTGCAGCCACAGCTGCACCCAAAACTGCTCTCTTTCCAAATTGGATCATGGAAAGATAGGTCATTAAACTTTTCTCATAAAAAATTTACGAATTTGAATTTCCACACCAAATTCTTTTTAGAGAAATTACCGAGTTGGCCCTTGTAACATCAGACAAGGGAGCGATGTCTTTGTTCTTGATGCCCTTGTAAAATATGTCGTTTGTTTCGAGAGGTTCTTTGTTTCCCGGCTCTGCTGCATCGCCATGGCATTTTACACGTAGAGAGCCTCGAAAACGCTTGACCGAGATCGGCAGGGCGGCATGGTTGAGGTAGTTAGAGTTCGAGATTGAAGATAGGGTGGCGAAATGGATGGAACTGGGTACAGAAGAAAAGGCCATTGTAGGAATTGGGATGGCGAAATGATGGTTTTGGAATTGAAAGAATTTGTGATGCTTTTCCTTTCTTTACTTTCCACAAGGAATGCTAAAAGTTGGGTTCTCTCACTGTTCCTTAAGGAAGGGAACTTGGTATTCCCTAATTAGACTCTGCAAGCAAGAATCTTTGCTCAAAGAGTTCGAGTATCATAAAAAAAATAAAAATTGAATGCTTTATCAACATATCGACTATTCGGGTTGGGACAAACAATTCTCCAACATTTTGTTAACATAAAATTTGGTAGGTAAGTCGTTATTATAAATTGAAATCATAACATTTTTGTTTTCGAAATTCACTTTAACTACTAAGCCAAAACATGATAATTGGATATGGTAAATAGAGAATCACTAGTTTTTTTTTTTTTTTTTTTTATGGAATGATTTTAACTGAATTTTTTTAATACATGAATTGTAATATTATAAATTTATAAGATAAAAGACCAAATTGTGAATTGCCTACCATGCTAAAGACCATTAATTATGTATTTTTAGTTTATAAAAAAATTATGTATATTTAGTTTTTTTATAAAAAAAAAAAGTACTGATATATTACATGGCTCTTTAACGTGGGATGCTTTTTACTGGCTAAAGAATATTTGTAAAATCCACTTGTTAAAGTAAATGCAATAAGAATATGTTAATAGACCTCATAATAAGAATATGTTAATGATTTCAGAAAAAATAAAAAATAATAATAAGAATATGTTAATAAAACTAATCACATTAGAAAAGAAACAAATCTTCAATGCAATTTTATGACTTATGACTTATATAACCAGGTCCAGGTTACGTGCATCATTCACCTTTAATTAATGTTTGATTTTATTTATTTTAAATCTCATTAAAAAAAATAACTCCATGTTTGAATTTGGAGGAGGATATTTATAGGATAGATTTATTTAATTCCTTCCTCTAATTTCTTGGTTTAATGATATAGGTTTGAAGATGGGAGCATCTAACTGTTACTATAAACACATAATGATTTGGTTTCAAAAAAAAAAAAAAAAAAACACATAATGACCGTAAAAAAAATATAAACACATAATAAAAATTTAAGTAATTGAACATTAATGCTTAGGTTCGTTGTTATGCTTTTGATTTAATGCAAGATCTAGCATATTGTTTGATTTATTTATTTATTTACTTTGAGAAGGCATATTGTTTGATATCTGGTACCAAAACTAAACTGTAAAGGATAAATAAATAATATATATAATTAGGCATTTCAGTAAAGCATGCTTATTATAATAGAGACGTAATTACAGGTTGATAAGAAATGGGGCTGGCTAAATTTGGTTGGGCTTGAACCTTGTGGCTGAACTTTGGCAAAAGTGAAGCCAGAGATTTCCGAACTTTCCGTTAGTTACTTTCATTTATACTTGGGTTAGATGTAGTGATGTCAAATGGGCGGGATGCAAGTTAAGAATTCCAACTTTTGAAAATATATGGAAAAATTAGAGATTTTGTAAATTTAAACTTTCTAGGTAATTTTGAAATATTGTTATACATCATCTTCGCATAAGCCATACAACCACTTCATTGTTTAATAAATTAAAATTGGTTTGGAAAAGTATCTCAACAAATGAAAGAAACCAGAGTTCGGGAG
This sequence comes from Sechiopsis laciniata, assembly GCA_037833695.1. Taxonomy (NCBI): domain Eukaryota; kingdom Viridiplantae; phylum Streptophyta; class Magnoliopsida; order Cucurbitales; family Cucurbitaceae; genus Sechiopsis; species Sechiopsis laciniata. Next base: position 3,426,536 of record JBBMKA010000026.1, read on the forward strand.
ACGATGACAACAACAATGCAGAGGACACAATAGCGAATTTGTTCGATGATAGCAAACACATGATGAAGATCCCCCTCAAGCAATCCAGCAACAAAGCCTGCGAAGGTTAGTAAATGTACTTGTCATTCTTGTTGCGTATTGTGTTTATGTGTCTACTGCAACAATGTTAATACCTTCTGAGTGCACGTGCTAAAGGAGACATAAAGGGATAGGCAAAGACTCATGAGGGGGCGAAGAAAGCACCTACCGAGCCGAAGGAAATCTTGAAATCAGTAATTCCCAAACAACATTGTTGTTGTATATATAATATGTTGCTATATATTTTCTAGGTTGGGTAGTTAAATTCACGTAGGGTGTGCTACAAAACGTATGTGTCTTTGTGCACTTCCTTTGTACTACTAGTATGAATATATGTTTCAATTTTAGCGTGAATATGTTATATGTTATGTGAGTTAGCTAGGACTGTTTCTTGTTATATGTATATTATGTTATGGAGTGTATGTGTACATCTAGTGTACTGCTATCGTCCACACTATATTTTATGCTCCATATGTACTTGTTACTATGTTTGAAGCTGTGATTTGTATAAAGCACTTGAACCTTTAGTGTGTGGTGCATTAAACCCCTCGGTTGAATACGATTTTTTTTCCAATTTTTGCTTGTAAAATGTTATATGCTATGTAAGTTAGCTAGGACCATTTCCTATTGTCTGTATATGGTATGTTATGAAGTCTATTTGTACATCTAGTGTATTGTCATCGCCCACAATGTATTCTATACTTGATATGTGTTTGTTTATTGTGTACACAGATTGTGTGGTGCATTAAACCCCCGACTGAATACAAATTTTTTATTTTATTTTTCAGAATGACGACTACGTGATGAAAGTGTCACGTCAATCGAGACCCTTCAAGATCAACTTATGTTGTAAGAGCGGGACGACGAGAGGGAGGGGGATTGAATAATTCTTGAATGGGGGTGTGGAAGAATGATTGAATTGTTCCTACAAATTGGAATGATCAAAAGTTTACTGGATCGGGATTGAGGAATTGTTTGTCGACGCCTTTGATCGAACGTGACTTTGGATTGTTGACAACAAATTGGAAAGATCGACCTTTTGTTTTTGTTTTGTTTTTTTTTCCTTATGGCACGTTTGATCGACTTTTTTTTTTTTTTTTTTTTGTGATTTGGAAACGTTAAGCCAACTCTCCATGATCTCTACCTAACTAACTATGATTAGTATTTATTTTTGTAATATTAAAAAATAAAAAGTGGTTAGTTAGCTTAGATTTAGGAAAAATGCTAATCTTCTCACTTTTTTTTGTTAAACAATTAATTGGAAAACCACGGGTATTTTTAGGGAAAAACATTTATAGCCCCCTAATTGTTTTTTTAACCATTCATTTAAACTCCAAAACAAAATAATCATGCCCTCTATTATTGTCCAAAATCTAGCAATTTCCTACCATTTCCCTTAAATCTATTATCTATGTTAGAAAATAAAATTTTTTTTTTATAGAAATTGATGGAGATCACGTTTACGGTTGGAAAATTTGTCCATTCAATTTTTTTTTTAGATAATAATTTTAAATAATAAAATTTTCATGAATATCTATTAAATTTAAACTAGGGGATTTTGGATGTATAATAAAAAAGGCGAAGTGTTTCCATCTACAACACAAAATCAAAACTAATTCATTTGTAACAGAAATTCTAAAGTGAGTTTTATCACCGATAGAATTTAATGAGTGATAGAATTCTATCACCGTTAGTTCTATAACTGATAGAATTCAATTAATGATAAACTGACTGAGTTCTACCACTGATAAAAATCATGTATTATAGATAAATTATTTTAGAAATTGTGTTGTAAATATAATATACAGGTAAAATGTGTTGTTGATGGTAAATTCCATTTAAACTATATAGTTAATTTTTCTCCAAAAAAAACCTATATAGTTAATTACTAGAGAAAAATACTCATTTCCCCACTCAAATATGAATTTTTTTAAATAAAAAATAAAAAATTGGATAGGGAACCACAAAAAATTCACAAATTTTCATAAATATCAATTAATTGGTTACTTTATTTATTTACAGCTAAAAAAATTAAAGGTTTAAATCAACTTTTATGAATTTTATATCCTGAAATTGAAAGATAAACTAGAGACAAAATTATTTAAAATGGATTAAGGAAAAATTATTCCTTGAGATTGCCACATTTAAATATACAATTTTGCAGCATGGAATGTAACTAGTGCCCATTGATATATATATATATATATATATATCTTAAAGGTTAGATATTATTATATTTTTAAATATTTTATGCCTATTTTTAGTCCCTAAATCAACATTTATTTATTTTATTTGTCTAACTGTTATTTGAGCTTTTAATATTTGTAGATATCTTTTTTAGGCTCAATGATAATTGGGTAGAAGAATTTAAGCTTGTTTCTTAAAAAAAAAAGAGACGAATTTAAGCTTATAATTTTGATTATAGATACACTAATATGTTACAACATTTATTCTTATTTTAGATATTACAATATTTATCTTACATTTGTATACACATTGCGATATAACTTAATAATTTTTTACTAGAAGAACGGTTATAAAAGTATTCAATAAGTTGTCAAATATATTTCCAATACAAAATTGACGATATTTCGGAAGATTTTTATTGAAATTTTGATGTTTTGAAAGATCTTCTAGGCATTTATTAAGATTAATTTTTGTGCATTGTTCGAGTTTCCCTCTTTGTTAAAATTAGTGGGTGAGTGAATATAATTTGAATATAATATTTCCTCATTTAAAAGTATGGTTAATTAAAAAAAAAAAAAAATCATGAATACAAGTGTGTATAAAAAAAAGCATGGGAAATATTAATGTGTAAGGAAAATTGAGAGAGGTTTTTGTTATAGTAAAAGGTGGAAGTTACATCTTGTATCACACTAAACTATAAGTCATAGGTATGTATATATAATAACTTAAATTTCAATTGAAATTCATTAGTTCTTACATTGGAACATTTGGTGATGTCATGTACAACTAACAACTATAAGATTATAATTCAAAATTTCTCTTTCCAAATATTATTAAATTAAAAAGATTGATTTAATTAAATTAAATTGAAAGTTAAGGATAAAATTTGGTATGTCACCTTATTCTCTTATGTCTTTTAAATGTTCTTACTTTTTTTAAAAAGTCTTTTAAGTGTCCATTAACTTATGATGAACATGTGCCATAAATCATCAATAATCCTACTTTTCCCTTGTAAAGAAGTTTTTTTTTTCTTATCTAAAAAAAAAACTTTTTTTTAATACTTCCTCGCATAAATAATGTTAAACTTTTTCATTAAGTCACATTTCGGCAAATCCGTTCTAATTACATATTTCTAAAGCTATTTGTTTTTGTTTTTTTGTTTTTGAATAATTTCTAAAGCTATTTGTGATTGCACACTAAATTGTGTTAGAAAAAATAAAATAATCGGTGGCACGTGGCAACAACAGAATAGTTCTCTGTTTTTTTTTTCCAAGTTGGACAATCCTTTTGCCACCCTGATCTGACGTGTTTTCATGCCGCCGATTACTATTTATCATTTTAAAATTCTACATGCGAGAACTTTATCATTTCTTTTATCCACGTCATTTGTCTGAAATTTTTTTGAAAGATCTATAGAGAGAGACATTTTAAAAATATAACATATATGTTAATATAACATCATAGATTAAAAGTCATAAATTTAAATCTTCATATTTAATTGTTGTGATCTCAAAAAATAATAATAATAATAATTTCAATTGAAATTGTATATACAACACTTGTGTTATAGGAGTAATCGCCTCTTCTATTGGCTTTTGCCCTCGATATCCAATATCAAGTTTAATATTTTTTTTCTTTTTTTGGAAAAGATTTTTCTTTTTATTTAACTGATATTTGGAAATTATGTTTAAAAACAAAACCAAAAATATGGTTGAAGTATCAAAACAAATGGTCAAAAGTGGCTCAAAGTTTTATACACTTCGGGCAAAATTTTCATCTAAAAAGCATTACCAAACAAGAAAAGGACCTTCTTAAAAGAAGAAAAAGGAAAAACCTCCTCAAACCATTATAATTCAACAAACTCGCCTATGAGTTTTTTTAATCAAATTATTGATCTTTAGAGATAGTGGGTTAGAATTCTCTTTTTTTTCTAGAATAGAATTCTCTCATCTAAATGTTAACAAACTAAAAAAAATATTATTATAAATATAAAGAATTAAAAAAATTTATTATTTATTTAAGGTCAACATGAACAGTAGTTCAGTAGCATCAGTATAAATTTAATGACCAAAAGATCTTGAGTTCGAATCTCCCACCCCAATTATTGTAATCTCAACAAAAATTATTTAATAATTAAAAAATCTATGCTATTTATTAGTATATTGTAGTATAACATAATATTGAAATTATCTACCTCGGATAAAAAAGTATATGCCAACTATTGCTCACTTTTACTTTTTTGTTAACTTATTGTAAAGGAGTTTCAATCATCTCATCTAAACTATGACCAAACATTTAGGAAATAAATGTGGGTATCGGGTAACTGGTAACAGCAAAATCTTTTTTAATAATAAATGTGGGGAACAAATTTTTCAGCCAAAATAAAAATGGTACAACACCACTTGACTTAACATAATTTGAAGAATAATAAGGATTTGTAACTAGAGATGTCTATGGTTAGGAAAACGAATTTACCATTTGTTGTGAGGATTGAAGTGGGATTCTTCATAGGGAATTGACGGTGATCACAATAAAATTTTATCCTTAAATAAAAATTTCTATAATAAAAATATAATATAAATATATATAACTAATTGATTGAAGTACATTTTTCGTCTCTACTTTCTTCCCACTTACTCCTTCATTCTTCATCTAAATAAGAACTCATCGACCCGTTTATGGTGGGTCTCCGTGAAGGAAAAATGATATCTCTACTTTTGCCTCTTGATTTGACAAAAATGATAGCATACCAAAAAAAAAAAGTGTAGTTCTAAATGATATTTTCTATGATCAAATAATTATAAGGTTAAAATTTTAATCTTTCATTCTCAATGGATTGTTATATTGAATTGAACTAAAGTTATGACAAATGAGATCCATAATTATAATGTAAGTGGTTGGGGTCCACGTCATCAATGCCTACCGGCTACCCTAATCCCCTATAGCCACTCTTGCATCCATACAAATATTGGAAATAACTTTTTTGATTTGGTTGTGAGAATTAGAACATTACCAGTAGATCATGAATATATATTTATATAAGTAATTATTTTACATCAACAAAAACAATGGTTTAGTGTAATTAAAAATAAAAATAATAGTTCAGTGATTTTAGCGTGACTCATAAACTAGAAAATTATGGATTTAAATCCTCAATCCCTAATTGTTGTAACTAAAAAAAAGAGTAATTTTTTTGTTAATTTAAAAATAATTTTACTTTTTTTTTACCCGGTGGAAAGAGATTGAAAAAGGTATGTTCATTGAAATTATGTTTTTATTGAAACCCTTAATAATAAAAAAAAAAAAGACTAGATTAATAATATTTTTATTAAGGTATGGAGTTTTTTTTTTTTGTTTTTCTTCCTTTTTTTTAAAAAAATTATGACTTCTTAACAACAGTATATATTTAAACAAGATTTCATAATTATAAATTTCTATTTTATATAAATTGAACTATATTTTGTTATCAATTTTAAAGTTCAATCTAAATGACCATTTTTTAGATTACAATAATGTAATGTGGGAAGATTCAAATTTGTGACTCTTTGATTGTTGAATATACATTGATGTAGTTGAACTATTATTCTTATTGACACTCTTTTATAAATTTAAAATAATATAAAAATTGAAAAAATGAAATGCACAAATTTGAAAGATATACTAAAATCATTTACAACAACTCTTTTTCATGTAAATTGATGTGAAAAATTGGTTATGTAAATAGTTTTAACGACGTACTCTCAAAAGAAGAAATGATAATAACAATTTAAATTTTCAGTATAATTATAAACAATATCATACGTTTATAATTTTTATATATTAATTATTACATCAACTTATTTTATAATATCGTACATATATCTTTTGAAATAATTTTTAAGTCCAAATAAAATTTAAACTTAAGAGTAACAATGAGACTTTTCAATAACACAACTAAAATTTGAGTAATACTTATTTCATTTGAATTTAAAAATTAAAATTTAATTAATATTTGAGTCTTTATTAATAAAGATTCAAATTTTCTTTATATCGATGGATGATTATAATTTTTTTTTATGAATCTAATAAAATGTGTATAAAAAAATTTAAATTTGTGGCTTTTAATGTACTTGAGTTTGAATTGTTATCAATAAGATTTTAAGTATGGCTCTTAAAATTGATTGTAAAATGAGTTATTTAGTACAATTTAACTTTACCATAAAAAAAAACGTACTTTATTTATAAATGGTTTTAAAAGAAACAAAACGCAAGATAAGTATGTCGTTCCATGCGAGAGTCTACACGTGGCAGGAAATTATTGGTCAGAAAGTGGCAGTACTCGTGGGTCCCACATAAAAGGCACAGCATTCACCGTCCAGCTTTCAATCAATCTTTTCCGATATTATAATAATAATAATAATTATTATAATAATAGAGAAGCTCTAAAAATTAAAAATTAAAAATTAAATAAAATAAAAATATTATTATTATAAAGGAGAAGGAAGGGCCAATACATGATGGCACGCATTTCCGGTTGACCACTTGGCTTAATTCCAAAAGGCCAAGATGTTTTGAGATCCACAGCTTTGATTCCCTCTATTTTATTTTACTTTTTTACTGCCCCCAATTTTTACTCTTATTGATCCCAATGATTTTCTTATCTAATTATAATTTCAATGATCTTATCATAACTCTATCTAAATTTTTATATTAATATGATATTGCATATTTTAAGTATAAATTTTTATGATTTTATTTTTTGTTTCAACCAAAATGTCACATTTCGATAAAAATAGTTGTCATTATCTTATAGAGTAATATTTAGATAAGGGTGGATAAATATTTTCCTTAAAGCCACATATTTTTACTTTTTAAAAAAAATTGGCTTTCATTGATGGAGAGATAAATGCTAAAGTGGAGAGAGAAATGCAAAAAAGTAAAAATGTATGGTTTTAAGGATGAGTAAGTATTTTGAAAATACTTATCCATCCTTACCTAAGTTTTGCTCTATCTTATATATATACTACGATCTTTCTCTCATCATATAAATGTGGGGCAACTTTGTTTGTACCCCAACAATTCTCTCTTTGTGCAAAGTTTGACCGAGCCTCTCTATGGATTCATCTTTTGTGTTCCTGAGGATTCAATACTCCTTTCAAACTTAGATCGACGTCTCTTGTCATATAGTTAATCCATCTAGTTGTATTCAGATCAACTCATCTCCTCTCTTGAGAGTACATCGTTTGTCTGATAGACTGAATTTCTGCCATGATTGTTATATATGACTAACTCATCTTCTCTTAACAGTACATCGCTAGTCATTTTGTTTAGCTCATATTCCAATAGAAAAAAAATCTCTTGTCATGAAAGTTCACCGTTAATCTGGTAAAGCTACCACAAATTTTCGTCTCTAGGCTCCAAACTTCTTTCCTAATTTGAGGTGATTTACGTATCTAAAAAAGTTAGGGGTATAACTTTGATACCAATTGATAAGAATGACACTCTACTCAAATATTCACATTTGTATAAAATTGTCGACTTTGAACTATAGTTCATCACTTTATTTTTTTGTTTCACCCTAAACGTTTTGTACTAATGGCAAGGATTGCCATCAAATTATATACTCACTATGATCTTTCCGTCATCTAATTATATGGGACCACTTTTGTAATGATGGTAAACATTGGATCTGATATTGAGAAGGTTATTTTGTTGTGACATTCTAAGAACTTAGTAACTGTAAAATTTGTGTTTTCTAGGGTCGTAAGATTTTGAACCCTTAAAATATGGATTAAATGGGTTACAATTTTAGAGAAATTAATGCAAATATATATATATATATATAAATTTGATTCATGTTCATTGTTTAAAACTCTCTCTATCATTAGTTTCTTAACTTATACCTGCTCAAAAAGTTTATGGGAATAAAAAAATTGAATCTCTAAATCATGGATCAACACTTTGAAAAAAAAAATTATTTAAACACTTATAACAATTCAAAACTAATTAGAATATTAAGAATAAATCATGCCCATTTATAATTATTTTTGGCGTGAAGTATACCGATTAATTTACTTATATTGTGCTTAATTATAAATAGACCTCACCAACAAAATTATTAGTGATAATATTTGATAAGCAAAACTTTTTTTTCCCCCTAAGTGAGTAATTTCCGGAGTAAGGTTTAAAATAAAATTTACCAATTTTTTTGGTGGTTTATTTTAATTATAACATTTTTCAAAAAAAAAAAAAAAAAAAAAAAATCTTCCCTAATAAAATTTTAGATGCTTTTTTGAAAACTATTTATGATATTTATTGAAAGATGTAAAATTATTTGTCATAATTGAAACTGTTTTTTTTAGGAGGTTGGAACCAATTTTTTTTGTTAGATAGTAATTTCTTCTAACAACTATTATTCATAAAATTTTGTTGGTTATTTTTATTTTTATTATGTATGAAAAATCCCCTTTAACATTGTTTTTAGAGGAGAATATATATATATATATATATATATATATATATATTTTTTTTTTTTTTTTTTTTTTTTTTTTTTTGGTGGTGTGAATAAATAATTAAGTATGACGTGGCAAATGAAATAGCTGGTAGCAGAGGTGGGGCCGGGGTCACGAACGTCCGAGCTGGAAAACAAGTTGAGGTGGGCCCATGCAAAAGGAAAGGTCGGTTACAACTTACAATTCCAAAAGGCAAAATTACAATGGGGTGTTCAGAAGCAGAAACTGCGCCACGCCAGCACAACTTCAGTTTGTGGGCCCATCTCGTATGTTCATTCAACGGTCAAGATCGCATTTGGTGGGCCCGGTCCTCGCTTTGGCCACCGGCCCATCCTCTCTCTTTCCTACTTTTGCCTCGTCAGCACCCACGTATCATCTATTATATTATTTCTTCTTTTTTTTTTTTTTTTCATAGTACAATTTATTATTATTATTTCATGGAATTTTTGTTATGTGTAACAAAAAAAAAAAAAAATCAATAAATTAAAGAAATTGCTTAAATAGAAAATTTTTGAAAATTAGAAAAAGGAGAGATTCATGTAAAATGATCAAAATGCTCGCACTTAAAATTAGAGCAAATTAATTGTCTTTAATGGGTCCACTTGATTGAAGCATCTAATTTCAATTGATTAAAAGGAGGATAATTCTCAAATATGAAAAACTCACAAAAATATGATATATGAAATATTTTTAAAAAGTAATATAATTGAAATTGTTGGGGTAAATTTTTTTTAAAAAAATTGGGTCAAGAGGACTACAAACCCTACCTACATAGATGGTATCACCACCCTCAAATAAGACGAAAGTCAAATACCGATTTTGAAGATCAAAATTGTAAAATTAAAATGGATTACCATCAATTAAGCATCATCAACTCATTCAAATGACATTTAAAAAAGACCATTTTCTAAACAAATGACATGTATTTTTAATATATTAGACAATATATTTTTCATTGGTAAAATATATTGTTGAATGTTTTAATTTTGCCAATATATATATATATAACTTCACTGAAATAAGGTATAAATTAATAATAGAATTACCCTACTTTTATTAAATTTGTTTAGATAAAAATCTCCCTAGTTGAAAGTGAAAATAAACCACGTTTGATTTTGATTTTGTGGAGAAGTTACTATAATTCCTTCTTAAAAAATTACTTACTGCAACCATTCAAAAAAATTATTAATTTCTAATATATATATATATATATTTATTTATTTATTTATGATTGTCCGGGCCAACTTACGTGCAACTCGACTGATGTCACGAGACATACTGTTTGACCCTACAACATTTGTATATCAAGAAAATTTGTAGGAAATTAATCTCTAGGCAGGTGACCACTATGGATTGAACTCACCACTTTAAACATCCTAAAGTCCTCATAAAAATAACTTTTAATTTCTAACCATTACTTTTTGTAATTACTCTACAAAATTCACATCCAAATTTGTTATTGATTGCAACTCCTCAATTTAAACAAACTATTATTTATAACTATTCTACAAAAATTCGCATTTAAACAAGTTATCCCTAGGACTGTACTCAAAATAACTGTACATTCAAATACTAATATAAACACACACTGGTAGACAATATAAATGTCCTTTAAAAAATGTCAGCTAAATGGGGTGGCAAAATTAATGAATAATTGTTTAGACTCACATAGCTCTTTTTCTCATTATATTTTATTACAATTCTCCATATTTCATACACCTATATAAACCCTCTATATGCATCTTGTTTCAATCAACTCACTCATTTGCCTCTAAATTCATCTGAGCTTCTCTTTTTAATTCTCTTTATTTCCATTTTCCAAATGGCCGCCGTCGAGGTAATTCAAGCTGGATCATAAATCTTCTTTTATTTTGATGTTCTAAATGTTTGATCTATTTTTAATTGATCTTGTAATGTGGGATCTTTCTCATTAATGCATTGACCTGCTCAGGTATCATATTCATGATTTAATATGGTTTTTGTTAGATCAATGCAATTGGATTCGTTGATATTACAACTTATAATCAATTGTGCGATCTGGGTTTTGTAGGTTGAATCAGCCCCCATTGTATTGCCAGAGTCTGAGGCAGCTCCAGTAGTTGAAGAAAAAGTTGTAGAAGAACCGGTGGCTGTAGTTGAAGAGCCAAAGGAAGAAGTTGTAGAGGCAGAGGAACCGGCACCGGCTGCCACCGAGCAAGAGTCCAAGGTTGAGGTCGAGGAGCCTGCACCTGCTGCTTCCGAGCCCGAAGCAGTGGCCGAGCCAGAAGCAGTGGCCGAGCCCGAAGCAGTGGCCGAGCCCGAAAAGGAGGAGGAGAAAGCAGAGGAACCTGTTGTGGAGAAAACAGAGGAAGAAGAAGCTGAAGTTGGTGTTGAAGAGAAAGAGGAAGAGAAGCCAAAAGCAGAGGAATGAAGAGACAATGTTTGAAAGTTGGTTGGGCTGTTTTGTTTTATTTGTTGTTTCAATCTTTGTTTTGTGGAATGTTTTATTTCACAGTGGCACTTTCAATGCTAGTTTAAAGCACACAAAGTTGGAATTGGAGAGTCATTTCATTCACTATTTTGTGTGGTTGGATATGTTGTTCTTTAGCTTTGAATAAAAATCATATTTTACTATTTTTTGTGTTCAATTTATTTTTTTCCTTTAAGAATATAACATGGGTTCTTTTGTTTCTTTTCTCTTTTATTCAACCACCATCTAAATTGATTTCCAATTTGCCCAACGTTGAATGTTTAAATTGTAGGTTCTCTTTACTTTTTTTTTTCAACTTGGTTAATAAATCTGCACCCCTTAATATGAGTTATTAAACTATAGAAAAGAAGCTAGTGTAGAAATCAATCTATTTTCAGTGGAGGCGGACATCTTTGCCATGTTTTCTTCTTAGTTGTCGATATATGTTTTAACCAATTAAGTTTGAATTGAGTGATAGCGAAAACAATCACAGAACAACATAAGTATGTGTCCCTTGATCAAAACATTATAAATTCAAAATTTTCATCTCCAATTGTTGTAGAATTAAAAATAAAAAATTGGACTTTCGCTGAAGAAATCTTACTATGTTCCAACAATTTGATTTATGAATTCTTTGACTCCTTAATTCCTAATTTTTAAGATTATGTTGGATAATTATTTGATATTTTAAAATATATCTAAAAATTGGATAACAAATCCATTATAATTTGAATTTTCAAAAAGTAATAGCTATAAAGAACCTACATTTATGCAGGAGTTCGTCCTATTAGTCTGTGTAACACGGTTTATAAAATTATTGCGAAAGTTATGGCTAATAGGCTGAAACTGGTTCTTGATAAAATTATTTCTCCAAACCAGGCGGCCTTTGTGCCAGGTAGGCTTATTATTGATAATTTGGTTATTGGCTTTGAGTGTATTCATACGTTGCAAAAAAGAAAGACAGGTAAGACTGGTTGGACAGCTCTTAAGCTGGATATGAGTAAGGCTTCTGATAGAGTTGAATGGGATTTTTTGTTCGGTATGATGGATAAGTTGGGTTTCAGTCAAGCTTGGATTAAAAGGGTGGAGATGTGCATAACTTC
>JBBMKA010000026.1:3438943-3461915 GCA_037833695.1 Sechiopsis laciniata
TTCTGCTTCTAGTTTCACTCACTTCCATCTCAACTCATTTGTTTTTTTTTTTTTCTTTTTAATTCACTTTCTTTGCTTCCTCCTCTTTTTCTCAAATGGCCACTGTTGAGGTAATTCAAGCTTTTATAGCTTTTTGCTCCTATGGCTTTGGGATCAAATCCTGTCAAATATATATTTTTTACTTTCATATTCTAAATGTTTGCGAGTTTGATCTAGTTCTAATTGATCTTGTATTGTGGTATGTTTTTCATCAATGCATTGAGATGATCAGTATTGGATCACACTTCAACAAGCAAAATGAAGAAGAAAAAAAAAAAATAGAAGCCAATTTTCGGTATAGAATATAATTATCAACAAATGTTATAGGTCAAACGATATGTCAGGTAAAAATAGTCATAGTCGAGGTGCATATAAGCTGACGTGAACATCATAACTGATTAACATGTTTTTCTTGGATTACAACTTATAATCCATAGTTTGATTTGGGTGTTGTAGGTTGAATCAGCCCCCATAGTATTGCCAGAGACTGATCCAGCTTCGGTTGTCCAACTTGAGGAAAAAATTGTAGAAGAAGAAGTTGTTGTAATCGAAGAACCAAAAGAAGAGGCTGTGGATGCAGAGGAACTAGCATCGATCGCAACCGAGGAAGAAGTGGCAAAGGAAGAGGCCAAGGTTGAGGTAGAGGAGGTCGAGGCTATACCAGCTGCTTCCGAGCCTAAAGCAGCAGTTGAGCAGGAAAAGGAGGAAAAGGAGGAAGAGTTGAAAGAGGAAGAAAAGGAGCCAATGGTGGAGAAAACAGAAGAGGAACAAGTTGTATGTTTTGTTTATGTTATATCGTATTTAGTAACTAAATTATTGTTTTGCATATTTAAGACATCAAGTTCATCTTGTGGTTCAGATTGTGACAAAAAAGGATCATCAGACGGTGAAGTCCAAAGCGCGATGGAAGGACAGGAACGGAACAAATTTGGCATAAGTAAGACTATAGCAGAAGTAGGAACTGCTGGTATGTCTGTAAATACGGTAGGAGAAATAGGGCAAGGGGATACTTTATGTTAGCTGAAGTCAATACTGAACAAGCGATTATAAAGCCATGCACAATAGTTATTTTCTTTGGATTTGATTTTAAGGTATTGAAACACAAGCATTAATGCTGAACTTTAGGAAATAAAGGGTAACGAGACTAGAGATGACGTAGAGGACAAAATGGTATGAAGAAAAAATGAAAAATTCGAAATTAAAAAGGCACAGAAAAGTTGGTTGACTTAGTTTTGTAAATAATTCTAAGAAATGATATATTGAATATAATTTTCCTTAAAAATATGATATTATGGGCATGAGCATATCACCTTGGGAACTAGGGGCCATGGCTCCCCGAAATTTCTGTCAAAAGTTAAAATTGTATATAAATAATTAAGAATTTACAAAATTTTAAATTAAATTGTTGTGTCATATTGGGTTTTGGCCCCCCAATTCTGGAGAAGACCATAATTCGAGTATTCTCTTTTCTTTTTCTAAGTTTTTCGTTTTCTTTATACTTTTATTTGGTTGTTTTCCTTTCTTTTTTTCCTAGATATATATATATATATATATATTTTTTTTTTTTTTTTTTTTTTTTTCTTATAAACCTATGTATTTATCTTTTAACTCTTCTTTTATATATTTTTATAAAACTTTAGTATGTTTATTGATTTAAAATATATCTAAATTATTCTTTAAAATATTTTAAGCCTACTTGGTTTAAAAAAAAAATATTTTAAGCCTACTTTATTTAAAATATTTTAAGCCCTTTATTTTATATAGATATAAATAATAAATTTGATTTATTTTTATGAATTATATTTACAAAATTTTAAAATTCACAAAATTTTTAAATGTTAGCAAATTAATTTTAATATTTGTTTATTGAGACATATTAAAATTTAACTTATTAGATATTAAATTAAAAGTTTAAAGATGTGGTGGTGAAATTAATATTTGAACAATTTTTGTATATATTTATATAATATATTTTTGGCCCCCAAATTTGAGGGTCTAGATCTGCTCCTGATTATGGGAATGATAATACTTTCTAATTAATTATTTGAAAAATTATAACGTTACGTAATTTAAAAAAGAAATACATAGTTTTTTAACAAAACAAAATTGATTATGAAATTACCATTAATTTGAAAAGATGAAATATATTTTTTAAATAGGATATTATGAAAATGAAAATAATTTTCGATTAATTAATATAAAATTAAAAATATTTTATTTTGTCACTTTCACGTGATCAACATGTGCTTGTAATTTTTACTCTCAATTATTTAAGAGAAGTTGTACCCTTTTGAAGAGTTTGTGGTCCTCTCCCCCAATACTAAAAAACATGTTTTCCTTTATTTTATTTTAGTTTAATTTTTAAAATTGTAGAACAGACCAGACAGAAAATTAGTTACCTATCACATTCTTAAATGAACAAATTTTTTATTTAAATTAAGTTTATAATATATCGATAGAAAGTAACTATAACTCATGAAATAATACAACCAAAAATTATGAAACTTTACTGAAACACTCTTAGCCATATTCTTTATATTTATGGCTTTGATATCGATATTGAGTTTTATTATCTTCGCCGAACCCTTTGTCGAACCATTCGCCAAGCCCTTCATCGTCGTTGCCACCTCCTTCATAGCATTTACCGCCACCTTCTTTATAGCGCTTTCAGTCAAAATGTATACCCTTTATTGTGATCAATTGAAGAAGGTGATGGTAAGTATGTATTCTATCACTTTACGTAATATTTTAACTATCTAATACCATTATTCTAACTTCATTCATTTTTTGTTTATGTATAGGGTAGCGGCACAGGCTTGATTTTGGCAAAGATGATCTATGTTCTAAGATTTGTAAGATGTCTGTTCTAACATTTGTGTGATTTTTTTTCTTTGTATATATGATATATTTGTATGTTCTAAGAGAAATAATAAAGCCAATTTTTTGATTCTATGTTTTGGCGTGGGCATTTTAGTTCTTTCACTTTGTTTAGTTGGTCTTTTTTCAATCCTACTTTTAGTTCATTTAATAAATAATATTCTTTACTTCTCACTATCCAATTAGTCTTTTGAAATTAATCCTAACTAAGCACAGAATAGAGAGAAATAATAAATTTGATAGAAAAGAGTTAATAGTGACTGCCACAGCACTTTCACTGAGATGAATTTAGATTCCTTAGGAGATGTTTGTTTACCATATTTGTGATTTTCTTGTCTATTTTAACTCACATAATTTCAAAAAAAAAAAATCACTTAACTCGCATTGTTATCATTGATAGGTGAGTGTATTCAATTTGCTAATGATTTAAAATGATAAAGACGATTTTTTTTAGATTTTATCAAACAATAAGTATATGAAATTCTAGTTTTTAAATATGCAGCCAACATTTAAACTTTCTTCATATCATAAGAACTAAATTTTACTATAATTTTTATGGTTTTCATTATAAGCCGATAGTAAATAGGTTAAATGACAATTAACATTGGTCTTTTCTATAACAATGGCGTGACTCAATTGATCAAAGATGGTCTTAAGGTCCATAAAATGATGGGTTCAAGACCACCTATCCATGAATTAATTTCCTAAGTCGAGGTGCGCGAAAGTTGGCCCAGACAATCACGGATATCAAAAAAAAAAAAACATTGATCCTATTATTATTATTATTATTATTATTATTATTTTTTTTTAAATATTGTTTGTACTTAAAAGAAAAATATATATTTTTAGTCAAGTTTAGGTCTAATTTATATTAGGCATATATGTTTTAAAGTTGAATATATATTTATTCATGCATTTTAATAAAATTCAATAATGCTCAATTTTCATTAGAGATAACAAAATTGTTAGATATATTACGAAATGTTGACTAGATTAATTTTAAATTCTAATATATTGATAAATTAATTATTTTACTTTTGAGGTGAATTTATTTTTTAAAAAAATAAATATAAAAAAAACCCACACAATGACTAAAAATGAGCCTTATTAAATGTCAGAAATAAAAATGTTCAATTTTGAAACACGGGACCAAATTGAAACTAGAATCCAAACTTATGGACAAAAAATCAGCATTATTGAAATGCCAGAGCAAAAGTGTTCAATTTTGAAACACGTGCATCAAAAGTGATCATTATTGACATGTCATAGGTAAAAGAGTTTGTTTTTTAAATATAAGGATCAAACTAAAACTAAAACCCAAATTTAAGCACTAGAAAAGTAATTTTTCTTAATAAAATATAGAGAAACAAAAATAAACCATAATTATAGAGAAACAAAAGTGATAAATTGGTTATTTTACTTTTGACTTGAATTTAATTTTTTATATATAAAATAATAAATATAAAAAAACTCACGATAATTGAAAGTGAGCATTATAAAATGTCATAAGTAAATATGTTCAATTTTGAAATATGTGACTAAATTGAAATAAAACTCCATTTTGAAATATGTGACTAAATTGAAATAAAACTCCAAACATATAGACAAAAAATGAGCATTATTGAAATGTCAAAGAGTGTTGAATTTGAAAACATAGAAATTAAAAATGAGCATTATTGAAATATCATTAAAAAAAAATGTTTATTTTTTAAACTTAAAGACTAAACGAAACTAAACTCGAAACCTTCTAATTTAAAAGGTATTTTTCCCTAATAAAATCGTAGAGAAACAAAAATAAACAATAATAATAAAGAAACAAAAATGTACTGAGATCCACACCTCTTATTCCCCTTTCTTTTTCTTTTCTTTTTTCTTTTTGTTAATGTTCCATATTTTAACTTTGGTTAAAAAATCACGATGAAAGTTTTATTTTAGTTTTTTATCAAAAAAAATAAAAGTTTTATTTTAGTCATTCAAATGTTCAATTTAACTCTTTGAACTTTTTAAACAAAAATCGAATGGGTCAGTAGCGCGATTAGTTATCTGGTTTGGTGTTAATCTATTTTCAGTTCACGATTACGGGTTCGATCCCTAAAATCGGTATTTGTAATCTCTCTTCACCCAACTTGTACTAAAGAAAACTTTCTAAACAACTAAAAAAGAATCTTTGAATTAAAAATAAACTTAACCCTGGTTAAAAATGAATGATATGGCAAAAATAATAATAAAATATTATTGTCATCTCCTTCTCTCATCCCACACCCCTTTTCATACATGTACTTGAAGGAAAAAAACAGAGCATAAAATTACTGCTATTTAATGATATATTTCTTTTTCTCTAATACTCCTTTCATTCTCTACAAATTCATCCTTATTTCCATTACTCTCTCTACTCTCCTCCTCTTTTTCCTTCAAATTTTAGGCTAATTCGTTGCTCTTTTTTTCAATCTCTCGATTCTATAATGGGTGAATTACACCTGATTAATTAGCCCTAGATGAGTTAAATGTAACTTGGGTTAATTAGAGGGTTAGTTTTAGCTAATCATGAGAATGTGTATTAGTGCTAGTATATAAACACTTTTGGAGTTTCTTTCTTTCTTGAGAGTGAGGCATAGAAACCCTAAACCTAGAGAGCCCTTGTACATTTCTTGCAATGACATTATGATGGTGGATTGATCAACCTCAATCGATCCATAACGGTGGAGTAGGGACGTTCCCGAACCACTATAGATCTGGTGTTCTCTCTTCTCCATCCTTCTCTTTTCTATTTGCTTGAATCTCTATTTACAATTGTTCTTGGATTAGATTTAGATCTATAAATTGCATTTACATTTTGGTATCAGAGCTCGATATATTGATTCCTGCTATGCAATTTTGTTTTATCTCTGCTGTATCGATCTTGTTGCATTTTATCTGTGGACCTGGTATTGTTGTCACGATTTTAATTTCTAAATCGGCGTATCTGTGAAAGTGATAAAAAAAATTAGTAGGGATTTTAAGTCGATTTTGTGTAAATCTCCGATTTCTGGGCAAATTCTGAGCCAAGAGAGTTTGGCATTCTGAGCCAAAATAATTTGGTATTCTGTTCTGAGCTACTTTGCTTTGGTAGCATTCTGAACCAGGTGAGTCTGGAATTCTGTTACGATTGTTCAGTTTGAACATGTTTCTGATCCAGATGTGTCTGGAGCTTCTGATGATCATGATCAGCTCTGTTAGCCATATTTGTTTATGATATGTACTTCAAGAGGGTATTTTGTAATGGGTGAATTACACATCATTAATTAGCCCTAGATGAGTTAAATGTAACTTGGGTTAATTAGAGGGTTAGATTTAGCTAATCATGAGGGATGTGTATTAGTGCTAGTATATAAGCACTTTGAGGGTTTTCTTCTTCCTTGAGAGTGAGGCATAGAAACCCTAAACCTAGAGAGCCCTTGTACATTTCTTGCAATGGCATTATGATCCTGGATCGATCAACCTCAATCGATCCATAACAGTAGAGTAGGGACGTTCCCGAACCACTATAGATCCGGTGTTCTCTCTTCTCCATCCTTCTTTTTTCTATTTGTTTGAATCTCTATTTGCAATTGTTCTTGGATTAGATTTAAATCTAGAAATTACATTTACAGATTTGAAATCCGTTGTTCTCGAAAACTATCGAATTAGAGTTTATGTCGATGAACTCTTCCTCCACTGATGAAATCCAAATTGCGAAATCAAATTCGGATTACGAACAGTTGGGTCTACATTTGGAACGTGAATCTTTTCAGAATCTAGAAATGGAAAGGAATGTGATTCAAATTTGGAAGGGAAATTGGAGATGGGGAAGAATGAAAAAAGTAGAAGCTCGAAATTGAAAGTGAAAATCATGAAGAAATTGATACTGACAATAATATTTTTTTTATTATTTTTTTTGCCACATCATCATTTTTATCAGGGTTAAGTTTTATTTTTAATTCAAGTACTCTTTTTAAATTTTTTAAAAAGTTCAAAGAAAAAAATTTGATATTTGAAAGGTTAGAGACCAAAACAAAACAAAAATGGTAGTTTATGAATTAAAATTAAATTTTTGAAAATTGATAGACTAAAATGAAACTTTCATGATAGTAGAGTGATAACCTTTAATTTTAGTACTTTTTTGGTCGGTCTTTCGACCTACTGCCCCTCGCTTTTTTCACTCAATTGCTCTTATTAATTTCGATGATAATTCATAATTATGTTAAAGTTTGATCCTTTGATATGTGATTAAAAAAAGCACCTACAATTTTATAGATACATTCTTTAACTTTTTTCGATTCTCTTTTAGTTTGATAACATGTGAAATGAAGATTTTGATCTAATTTTTAGTCGAGAAAACATCCTTTTAACATACCTTTTCATTTTAGAATTGATGTATATTTGATTGCAACCGATTAAAAATAAGGGATATTGTATTCAATATACCATTTTTTAAAAAAATAATTAAAAAATTAGTCAATGAACTCTACTTTTGCATGTTTAATTTTATTTAATAAAATTCAAATTTAACATTTCTTATAAATACCATTTTACTCTCTTATAATTTATTTCATTCATTTTAAATTTTTAATGTTATAGTTAAACTTTTCATAATTAAGAAATTCATGCTATCTAAAACTAGAATTCAACATAACCAATTTGTCATTGATTTTTGCAAATCTCTCACCTCATTATTTCAATTCAATTTCGTCTTCAACGTTTCATTTACTCTCATTATCCCGTTCTCCGAGCTCCATGCATGGTAAACTTCATTTTTTTCGTCGTCCATACATTCCGACGAGCTTAAAATAGTCTGGCGACCACGATTTAGTCCGACCGGATGGTTGTTGTCATCCATTGCAAAGCATTCTCTCCTCCGACTTATACTGTGCAAACTTCTTCGGCTTCGTGTCCGTTTTTTGTTCCAGAAATTTGTGTGTTTCATCAACATTTACTATGTATTCTTTCATTTGTCTGTTTGGATATGTTTCGGATGGTACAGTAGATATATCTTTATTCCCTTTCATCGTTACAATACAAGAAAACCTAACATCATTACCATGCATTCTATATATATCAGATTCATCTTCCAGAATCCTATTTTATACCGTAATTTTTACGTTCATAGATTCCATAATACTTAACAGTATAGTCAACCATATACTGCTATATTGGATTTTAAACATATATATATAATACTATATAATTTAAATAGTACTTTGTACGTTCACATATTACATATTGCATAGTGTATAATTTATACAATACTTTTTATGTTTACTATGCAAATTCATCACAAATCCATCTTCCATACTCTTATTTTATACCGTACTTTTTTTATTCTGCAATACCGTCTTAGTTATACATATATGTAACACGAAAATATATTGCAATACCATATTGTTTAAACATATATATAATACTATATAATTTCACTTCATAGGTTCTGCAAGCATCCCTATCTACATTGGACATAGTGGTCAGTGGAATGAAAATGATGCGGTAAACTCCGGTATACTTTAAGTTAGTATGTTTTCATTTATATGGGTTGTAATACATCGAGAGTATATGCATTTTCTATGCAATTGAAATGGTAGAGACTATATTCTGATACTCATCATGCAAAAAGGTTGCTAGAAAAAAAAAAGTCATCAAAGATCATATGACTCGTTTAACGTCTAAGTTCGGTTGGAAAGAAGAAAATAAGGCAAAGAATGTAGAAGAAAAAGAAAATATGAAATTTCTCGACCATCCGAATTTCCAAATTATGTCATAGCTTTAAAGTCAGTATAGTTTATTATATGTGACTTTTTATAATTATTTTGTGAAAGTTTGGAAACTCTACAATTTTTTACCGAATGGATTAATGGCGTAATGGTTTCATTGTTTGGTTGTAAATCAGTGCAACACCAGTGTCATAGGTTCGTTCTCGAGAATCGATATTTGTCCTCTCCCATATGTATTAAAAAAAAAAATCTACAATTTTGGAACTTTTGAAGATGTTTAGTTTAATATTTACTATTTGGTAATCAACATCCTCATGTTTAGATATTTCTGGATCATGAGTATTGAAACAAGAACCCTAACAACACTATCTTGTCATTATCGTATTATATATGACAGTGCATTATGGAAATATTAGGACAATGTGTTATCGTCGTTTAGATGTCTTATAGTGATTGTTTTATTCGGTGGTATATTGCAAGGGTATACTGTATGAGTTTAATGGTATTATGATACAGAAAAAATTTGTAATAATACTAGTGATGTATTTTATGGTGATCATGCAAATAATGATTCCATCGAGTTGTAGTTGATAATAATACATCCTTTTCACACACGATCGTGAAATATGATATATAAATCTATTTAAGTGTTGCTTAAAGAATAATACGGTTCGAAAAATACCGACAATCCGGTAGTTTATTATAGTTCAAGATAGTACTGAATAATAAAAGACGAAAGGTTAATGAAATCATATTTGAAATAGTGTTTGACATAATGAAAAGATAAATAGAGAGATGGCGAAAGTGATAAGAAGAAAAGACCATAGAATCTATTTTGACCTAAATGAAGTAATTACGTGTCATATATTTGGGTGGTAGTAGGTGTGGAAGTGGAAGAATTTTTCCTTTTTTGTTTGTAATTGGAAATTCCAAATAAATAATGTGGATGATATGGTTGTAAATGAACAATGAAATGAATTATGAATTTCATCAATGAAATTTAGATTTACTAATATTTTTTAAGAATCTAGATTTATAGATATTTTCTAGATTTAGTCTACTTATAAAAAAAAAAAAACCTTTAAAATAATTAAGGATTGGGATAATTATATAATGTATTAAAAGCCTTGATAACTGCAGCAAGTATAAAGTTCTTGGAGTACTTAATTTAAATTTTGGGTTAGTGAGGTGGTTTAGTTTTAATAAACAAGAAAATGAATAAATTCAAAAGTTTTGAAAATGACGAACTTAAGAAACCGGGAAAATGTGATGAATAATGATGCTGACATTCTAAACTTAGTCCGTTTAAATTTGTGCGTGTTCAATGACTAAAAATTAACCCTTAAAATAGGGAGAGAGTGTGTTTCAATTGGAAAGAAATTGACACCAAGAAGAAAAGAGTTTTAGTAGCATTTTATACTATTTTTATTTTTTATATTTATGATTGTCTCGATCAGCTTATGTTTATCTCGACTAATGTCACATGACATACCGTATGAACCTACAATATTAGATGACCAAGATAAATTGAACACATCATCTTAAACATTCTAAAATTCTCTTTGACCACTATATCACTCTATGATGATTAATATCTTATACTATTTAGTAGTCATGAAGTTAGAGGTTAGAATTTCCTACTCCTAAATATTGTTGAATAAAACAAAAAGGCCAAAATTTATATGTAAGAAATTGAATTGTTTTCTATGTATTACCAAATAGGAGATCTATTATTCAAGTTCTCAAATCTTATATTCTACTAAGAAAATAACAAATAGCCATTCTTTTTTATTAATTCAAATTTATTTTTAGAAGATTTTGTTTTTTGTTTTGTTTTGTTTTTTTTTTTTTTAAATCAAAAGATTTTGTTTTAAGATACATACAAATATGTGTGTATTATTAATTCACATTTATTTGTTTTAATTAAAAAAAAAGTTTAACTATCATAGAATCATAAGACTATCGCGCAATAATTGCCCATAATTTGACTAAAAAAAGGTCATTTGCAAAAACATGTATATTACTTTTCAAAATTCTTTTTTTTTTTTTTGATAGTTTTTTTCTAAATTAATGACATATAATAATTTTCTTTCTTTTTTTTAGAATACATATTACATATAACATTTTTTCCAAACTAATTTTTTTTTTTCTAAATTAATATGAGAGTGGGTAATTTAGGGTGTGAGATTCAAAATTTTGATGGAAGGTGTTTTTTAGTGTGAATTAATGAGTAAATTTTGACGTGGAAAATTAATGGAAAGCATATTCAGATGGGTCCCATTCAAAGGGAAAGTCACGTTACATAAACTCCCAATATGAAAACTGTGCCACGCTGGCAAAACTTTAGGTTGATAGGGCCCACTCTGATTGTTTATTAACGGTCAAGATCGCATTTGGTGGCCCCGGTTCCTATGTATGCCACCGGCCTACGCTTACTCTGTCCTATTGTTTGCCTTGTCAGCATCCACATCAATCACCATCCACCCATCTTGTAAGAAATTGAATTGTTTTCTATGTATTGGCAAATAGTATTTCGATATTTTCTTCAAAAAAACAAATACCAATTTGTTAAAAGGAAGGTATTTTGAACAAATATATGATTTTTTGAAGTTTTTTTTTTTTTTAAATTCAAAGTTTAAAATGTAAATTTTATATAATTTTTCATTTTAATTATTTGTGCTTCTGAATTTACTATTGTTTCTTCTTTTTCTTCTTAATTTTTTTAATAATGAAATTCTACTAAAATAATCATATAACTAACATTTTTTATTATTTAAATATTTAAAATTAAATATTATTAAAATAAAGTAAACATGTTTGATTTTGAAATATATAGACTAAATAGAAACTTCACTTGTTTCTCAAAAATTAAAAAAAAAAAAAAAAAAAAAAAAAAGGAAAGAAACTTCACTTAAAATTTGAAGACTAAAAATATATATTTTTTAATATTTTTAAGTTTTTGAGCTAACTTGAGTATCTTCACTATTGTTTTTACGAGACGACCAACTAATTCTACTACATTTTGTTGTCAATAAAACTTATAAGAAATTACTTTTCCAATATCTTATCTGAATGTTAAGCCAACTTGCGATGGTTTAAATATATAATATATATTTTAATCAGTTAAAGAGCTATGCATAAATTATTAATTAAATTATCCATTTTAAAATATTAACCTAAAAGAAACCCAATGAATTTGAACCTAATTTAATAGATAAATGACTAACTATTCTAAAAGTTTGATGGGTTAAATCTCTCAATCTTACGGTAACATTGAAATAATTGAGTATGTCAATTTGAGCAACCGGTATGGATTCGAAGTTTTAGGAGGTGTTTGGATAAGGTTTTGATGAGAAAATAGTTTGAAGAGTCATTTTGAATAGTTAAAAATTAAGAGTTGTAGTAAAAAACTCGTATTGATGAAGTTTTTTTGTTTGGATGTAAATTTAAAATGAGTAGTTATTTGAATAGTTAAAAAAAAGAATGATTAAAAATTAGTTGTTAAAAGTTAATTATTTTGAATGATTATGAATAAATAATTTGAAATGAATGGTTAGAAATGATTGAGTAGTTATAAATGAATGGTTAGAAATCAGTGGTTATTTTTAATAATAAAAATAAATAGCTATTTTATGGAGTTACAAAACTCTTCTTTTTTTCTTTTTTTTTGTAGATTTTTTAGAAAAAATTAATAAATCATCCATGTAAATCTTTGCAAACAAACACCCCCTTAAGCTCCACTTTCACTTATTGTGTACAATTTTCTAGTTCAAGCCCAACACTATTTCTTGGTTATATACTTTTTTTTCATTGCAAAATGTGTATTATTGAGTGTTTTAAAAGGAAAATGTGCAATAGGTAGACAAAATAAATGTCCTTTCAAAAAATGTCAGCCAAATGAGGTGGCAAAATTACTAAAGAATTACTCCTTCCTCTGTTTTTTCTCCCAACCTCATAATATTTTAGAGAAGAATTTTGGTAAAGCTTAGGCTGGATGTCATCTATGTCGAGTTACAGATCTTCTTTTTTCTTTTAAATTTTTTTTAATAATAAATATTAAAAAAAAATGTGTGGCTCTTTTGGGTGACAACATAGTGAGGGTATAGTCTGGGTTGCACCCAAATTCTTCTCTATATTTTATTGCAGTCCACCACATTTCATACACCTATATAAAGCCTCTTTGCTTGTTGTTTCAATCATCTCACTCACTTACCTCTCAACTCATTTGGGTTTAATTCCTTTCTTCACTTTCTTTGCTTCCTCTTCCTTTTCTTAAATGGCCACTGTTGAGGTAATTTTCAAGCTTTTGCTCCTATGGTTTCGGGGATCAACCCCTTTCCAAATATATATTTGTAATTTCATGTTCTAAATGTTTGTGAGTTTGATCTAGTTTTAATTAATCTTGCGATATGTGGTATGTTTTTCATCAATGCATTGAGATGATCAGTATTGGATCACATTTGATCAAGCAAAATGAAGAAAAAAAAAAAAAAAAAATCAACAAATATGGTAGTGTTAGGCAATATGTTTTGGAATAATACTCTTATTCGAGGTGCACGTGAGTTGACGTGAACAATCAAAACTGATTAACATGTTTTTCTTGTATTACAACTTATAATCAATTGTTTGATTCGAGTGTTGTAGGTTGAATCGGCCCCCATAATATTGCCAGAGACTGATCCAGCACCAGTTGTCCAACTCGAGGAAAAAGTTATTGAAGAAGTAGTTGTTGTGACTGAAGAGCCAAAGGAAGATGCCGTGGAGGCGGAGGAATCGGCACCGGTGGCAACCGAGGAAGTAGTGGTGGAGGAAGAGGCCAAGGTTAAGGTAGAGGAGGTCGAGGCTGCACCCACTGCTTTCGAGCCTGAAACAGCGGCTGAGCCGGAAAAGGAGGAAGAGGTGAAAGAGGAAGAAAAAGAGCCAGTGGTGGAGAAAACAGAAGAGGAACAAACTGAAAGTGTTGTTGAAGAGAAAGAGGAAGTTGCTGAAGAAGAGAAGCCAAAAGCAGAGGAATAAAGAGACAAGGTTGAAAGTTGGTTGGGATGTTTGGTTTTTAATTTGTTGTCTCAGTGTTTGTTTATGGATTGAGGCAAAGTCATGAGGGTTGAGGAGTTGTTGTGTTTTATAACATCAACTGAGTTTAAAAACACACAGAGTTGGAATTGGAAGTCAGTACCAAAAGAGTCATTTCATTCTCTGTTTTGTGTGGTTGCATATGTTGTTCTTCAGCTTTGAATAAACTCATATTTTACTGTTTATTTTATTTTATTTTATAATTTTTCCTTCTCTAAGATCATAACAGGGCAATAATTATAAGCTTAATTTACTCACTTGTTTAACTTGGTAAAAAAAGGCTGTACGGCAACTAGCTGAGGTTGAGGTAGGATCGACAATTTATCTCGAAAAAATGATTGAGAATCCATTATCCTCCCCTTTAAAATCCTTTTCACGTTTTTTTTTATTTTTATTCTGCTTTGAACAACTTTCCAATATTATTTTTTTCTCCACAAACTTACGTGGAGTGATGATTCTTTTTGTGGAAGGATTAATTTTTTACGTCTCCTTTTTCTCATTTCAGCAAAACAAGCATAACTAGGCTAATGATTCATCATTATGTATAGATCGAAACATCGAATCTTTCTTTATTATTATTATTTTATTTTTATACTTAACTAAACTTTCATTAAGAAAATAAATGACAGATAATGAAACCCTGTTCGATCTAAATGAAACTTTTGATTTTTACGATTCTATCTTCTAAATGATTCATCAATTTCTTCATCATTATTATTTTTATTATTCTTTATCGTCTCACGGTAAGATCCTCAAATTATCAGGAATGATCTGGAAGGTGCAATTCAGGAAAGTAATTAGTGGGTAGTTATTTTGATGACTATTTTTTGGGGATAAATAGGTTAGTACGAGAAAGGGTGAAGTAGGTCTTATTTTGGAGGCTAAGTCATAGGACTTGAAGGAGAGATTCTGGTGCTCTCGGATTCCCCAGTTAGCTTGTTGTTTATCTTTTCATTTCTTATCTTGTATTGTTTTAGTTATATCCAGCAATGTTCTTCCTATGTTGGAGTGTTATTTCCATTTTATATTGTGTTTGGCATTTTATTGTGAATGGTTGAAGAAGTAAGGTATTGGATACCTTACACTCACTAGCCTACAACTATTGTTTCTACAACCAATCTTCTAACAACCTGTCGAGACTAAACTAACAAACAATGGGATGGAGATTCGAATTCGAATACATGATTTATTGATCATTTAATTGGCTGAGCTATAAAAGCAAGAATAACACGTTATCCAAAAAAAAAAAAAAAAAAAAACTAGACTAAGGGAGAATTTGATCTCAAAACACATGAATGACATTTGAATCTGTCATCTGTGGATTCTGTACAAGGCCAGAACAAAAATATGTGCAAACAACCATACACCATAAATTCAAATCCAAGCGAATTGGGGTTACCATGTACCAAAGCTACATCCCACATGCTCTTGAGTGATAATTTGAAGGCGACTCTTCATGATGAGCTTGGTGGGATACGAAGGGAAGCACAGCCGGAAAAAGCACGTATGAGATGAAGGAAGATGATCACATGGCGATGAAGATTTGTAGATGTAAAGCTTTGAAGCCAAGCCTTTGAAACCCGGGACTGGAAGGTACTTCACTGACGTCCAGAAGAACAGAAGATTCTTCCTCTGCTCCGGCGTCATCTCCGACACAGTCTGCCAACGAAAAATAGGGAGTTCATAAGTGATGTGCTTGCATATTCAGAAATTGAGATGAAATCTTTTCTAATATTCCATCTAAGTTTCATTAAATAGCTGAATCAAGGAATGTACTATACTAACTGGTTGTGAAGTTATGGGAAGGACTAGCATGCAAAGACTGCACAAGTAAACTAATCATGTAGGCCTGTTTCATAATCGTTTTGGACTCGTTTGATAACCATTTTGTTTTTAGTTTTTTTGTTTTTGAAATTTAAGACTACAATAACTACCTTTCCTCCATATGTTTTTTCTTACTAGAAATTTACATCTTACCTATATTTTTAAAAACCAAACCAAAAATTAGAAACAAAAAAAAGTAGCATCCAAAAGCTTATTTTTGTTTTTGTATTTTGGTTAGCATTTGCATACTTTCTTAAAAAAAGATAAATAGATTATAGGAAAGATGATACACATCGTAGAAAATTTGAATAATAATAAACTTAAATTTCAAAAATCAAAAACAAAAAACCAAATGGTTATCAATCGGAGTCTTTGTTTTTCGTTTTTGAAATTTAAGCCTACCGCAACTTCTCCAATTTATGTTTTTCTTTAGTTAGATATCTATATTTTAAATTTTAAATCTAAAAAAAAAAAAAAGTAGGATTTCAAAAACTTGTTTTGATTTTTGGAATTTGGTGAAGATTCAAATACCTTCTCAAGAGAAGATGAAACCCTTTTGTAGAGAGTTTGAATGAAAACAAGTTTAAATTTCAAAAAAAAAAAAACGAAATAGTTATCAGCGGAACCGGAGATGTAGCTACTAAAATACAATTTTAGAGATGCATACCTCCCAGAACCAGGATATCTGTGGATCAGTTTCCTTGTAGCCACTGTATTTAGTGTGCAGCTTCCAATCTTCAACAGAGATTGCACTTTCACTCCCATATAACATCCAATCAAGATCTTCAAGCTCCAGGTTTTTCAAAAATAAATCGTGTGATCTATTGTCAGAAAGAATATCAGTAAAACCACTAGCAAAATGTGATATCTGCTCTGAGACTGATTTCATGAAGCGGTACTCTATCAGAAGCTTAACATATTCTTCACGGTTCTTACTATTGACAACCATGTCTTTGCCTCCTGGACAAAGGTCCAAAACTTTTATCATCCCTAACTCTTCGAACTCACTAACAAATGTAAGTCCTAAAGCATCCGAATCGACAAGATCGGCGTCCATATCAAGAATCTGCTTGCAGCTACTATACAAAAATGGATCAGCATCGCGTATATCTTCTAAGGAGATACGCATTCCGGCCAATTTCAAGAAGAAAACACGATCAAAGACAATACCGACTTGCACTTTATGCTTCAAAGCTAGTGCGATAACCCGGCCAGAAAATTTGAAATAATTGAGATGCATAGGATCCACCTTTGAAGCTGCAACATGTAATCATTATTACTGTTAAGATAAGAATAATTTGCGTATAATGTTAGCAACACACAATTTATGAACAGCACAATAACTTAGTACAAGCACAATGCAGTCATGCACCCGTCCATTTACTTTATAATGATGTATTACAAGAACTGCTATTATTTCCTATTGAGATTAGATTTTTTACATATAAAATCCGGAAGTCGGAGCTTTACACCCCGATACATACGCGAATGCGCCCGCCTCAAGGTCCAAGGGTTTTTACTTTTAACAAAGAATAATTTCTAAACTTCATATTCTTAAATTATACTAGTAAACTAACACCTGCATTATGAATGGGAATAAGAGATACTAACCGATAGCAAGGCAGTTAAAAGTATGGGGGAACAAGTAATAATTGGGAGGAATAACAAAACATCAAATCAATCATAGAGAGCTGTCTTCTTTGGGTTATGCATAATGAAATCTTTCAACCAAGTTGATCTTGTGGAAATTTTCATCGGAAGGAGATATCTTATTGATTTACCTTTGGCCGTATCTTTGATTTCTTGGAATGAAATCACTATCTCTTATCCAAAAAACAAACCTTTCAACTAATACATTATCGACCACGTTACCTAAGATCCTACAACTTTTCCACATACATTATATAGCTTAGTATTATGACTTGAATCTAAAAAAAGATGGTTCATGAGATGCATAAGACAAACTCAGTTTTCTAGCTATTGTTCTTTCTGCCTTCCCCACTATGTGGATAGTGTATGAGAATCTGAACTCAGATCCCACAGCCACCAAAATTAATAAAACGAAAGCTGTTGATCTGATATGTAACCAACAAGTATGAGCTCATACAGTTCCAAATGCATTAAATATCCTCAATTTGCTTGACCAATTCAACTAGCGCTATGATTAAAAGTTGCCACAGATGCAGTGACCCAAAGACTAAGCTGACAGAATTCAACTACTATATTGATTTTATTTAAAAAGAATATGATGTGAATAACAACAAAAAAACTTATTGCTGCACACAACTGGTTAAAAAACTCCTTATGGATCATGCTGGATAACCTCAATAGTTTTCTGTAAAATTCAACCACATAAATGATTAGCCTATATATTCCATTGGTATGATAGAAAACAACCATTTAATAAGCCCTACATGGCAAAAACTAAAAATGGTAAATAAAAGTGAAAATGTATTAAACGGAACACACTATTAAAAGAATATGCAGTAAGCTCACCAGGGTTGGGAAAGAACCTTCTTCGATCATTGGGACACGCAACAAAAAGAGCATTTTGTGGGTTAAAAATAGCCTTGCAGACCAGACAAAACCACTCTCTCAAGACACCAGGACCTGTAGCTTCCTCATTCTTGAATTCCATAAACAGTCCATGGCGCAGAGCCTCAACACTTGCATTCGTGATGTACTCAAACGATTCTTCCAACAATTGGGACCTATCAATAAGCATTTCTTGCAACTCCCCGTAATCGTATGTTGGCTCTGGAAACATAAGCATTGACAAATGCCTTCTAGATTCGGAATTCATTACATCCTTGAGACAAAATATCCACTTGAAATCATCATCTCTCTCTGCAAATTTAACAATTAGCTCACAAATAGAAGATTTCCTTAACCTCATGGTTGTCCAAAATTCTTCTTCAAGACCCTGGAAAAGACAGGAGATGCTATACAATTCTTTTAGAATTGGAAGATACTGAGACCATCCAGGATACTGGATTGCACAGTCCACCTTTCCTTTGTCAACCAAGAAAGTTTCCATTCGTATAAGACATATATCCATCTTTTCCAACAAAATAAGATATAAATTATAAAGATATTCAGCCTCTTCGCCATAAAAAGAAACTCTAAGACGACTCCCATACAGTGGCACATGCTTAGAGCCATGAAAACTCAGTTGTTCTGAAATTGTTCTGCGCAAATAAAACGAAAACGCTGTAAAATCACGAACATCAGTCCAAGAAGGCCCGGGAGACGGTATACCCAAACCCAAGGACAATTCGACGGACAATTTATTCGCCAACTCATTAACAAACGGAACGAGTTCGGATGTTTTGATGGGTCTCTCGACACTTTCTAAACATGTCATCACAAGAGAGATGCCATTGGTTTTCAACAATGAGCCTAGAGTAGTTCGGCTTACAACATATAAGCTGTCTTTCGGGTTAACTCTCCTAAGCAAATTACAAAATTCTAATACTATAATCGCAGACCACCTATGTAACGATTCGGGAACAGTATGACAAAGCAAATCCAAAAAATGCTTAATTAAACTATCACCACGCTCTTTATTACCTTCAATTGGAGACAAATAAAGCATCACTAATGCAGCTGGGGCAGAAAGGTACAAGAAAATCTGGAGTTGCTTAATTGACACATCAAGAAATTCTTTGTTCAATTTCACAGGCAAAATCAAAATTAAGTAATCAGTCATCAAGTTATAGATAATTTCAACAGCAGCAGCAACAAATTCGCCTCTACAAAGACGAAGAATCAACGAAACCATATCATCAACGATATGCCAAGCTTCAATATACTGCTCGCTCCTCATACGACTAACTAATTGCAGTTCTGAATTGTTCTGTATCGAACAATCGAGAAGTGACTGATCATACCTGAGTTGCCTTCCCAAATAAATCAATCTCTGCTCGATAATCGGTATTTGCGTAATTTCTTGAATCCGTTTATGAATCGACATCACAGTATCTTCAAAATTAGCACGCATTACCATCGTATTTCCGACGGTGATCGTTCTAACAAAAAACTGCAACTCGTACGGCGCGACAACCGGATTTTGCGAGGTTTTCGCCGTTAAAGAGGTCGACGGAGCATCGAAATCCAGATTCTCACCGCCGGCGCTAGTTACTTCGCTGTAACGACCATCAGATGAGAAGCCGATCGCAGACGTTTCATTTCTCTTCATTCTAACAGAGTTAAACAAGTGATCGCCGTCGTCGTCGTGGAAATCGGGAGCATATTCATCTAACTTGCGCTTGGAGGAGACGCAAGGATGACGGTGAGCCTGAACACGGCGACGATTGAGATGACAGTGATCGGCGGCGGAGGCGGCGTTGGTGTAGACGTGAACGGAGTCGACGGCGGCAGGAAATTCGGCGACAGACATTGAAGGTGGACCACCCACCACCAAGCTCCGGCGGTGGGGAAGAAATGCTCCGGCGCCGATCGGTGAGATCAAAGAGAGAAATCGATTTTTTTTTTTTTTTTTTTTCACGTTAGAAGTGAATCACAACCATAACCAAATTTTCTGCAAATTTATTTTTTGAAGAAAATATTTCTGCAAATTTTTATATTGTAATTAACAAACTTTCCATTTCAGAAGCGGGTAATGCTTCGGTGCGGTCAGTTTCACCATAAACCTTACTGTAAGGGAAATATTTTAGCAGCTGTACGGCTATTATCTCTCCACGTCATCCTTTTAACTTCATCGTCCGACACGGATTTCAAATTCCCTATGAAATTGTTTTAGTTTATAAAAGTGTAGAATAAATCTAGATTAAGCTACAAAAATCCGGAAATATAAAATCAAATTTGACGCAGTAAAATTGTTTTTTTCTTTTTAATATATTTTGTTGAGATTTTTTCTAAAAAATCTAATATTTGTATATGAACAAATTCTCCATCTTCGCTAACCGTTTGCCGATTTGACCGACGCTAAAATGTATTCACGAGACGACTTTTTCATGTAAATATCTCTCTCTTTTTATTTATTTTTTATTCTTTTTGACACATTGAAGAATTAAAAATTAATCTGATAGGTTTAAATTGATTTTAATGGAAACTAGTTCAATATTATTAATAATTTTGATATAAAAACGCTAAATTGTGAACCTATTTCTTAATGTATAGAAGAAAAATTAAGAAAAGTATTTTTGAAAAGAAAACTTAACAATAAATCTATATCATTTTAATTCTTTTTTAGGTAATTTATCTAACTAGTCAATTTGAAACAAC
The DNA here is from genome assembly GCA_037833695.1 of Sechiopsis laciniata. Lineage (NCBI taxonomy): Eukaryota > Viridiplantae > Streptophyta > Magnoliopsida > Cucurbitales > Cucurbitaceae > Sechiopsis > Sechiopsis laciniata. The sequence continues at coordinate 3,459,727 of JBBMKA010000026.1, forward strand.
ATTTTGCAATTGTGTCTATTGTTTAAAAAAAAAAAAAAAAACGTTGGTTGAAGGGCTCAGAAAGAGCGTGGGCTGCCATTTAGTAGTGGTAACTGGTAAGATATTAATCAAGGAAATTAATGGAGTGTAGGGATGTATCTCAGTAGGTTGCGTTGGATTCATCCGTTCACATCAATTATAATCTCAAGGTAAAATTGTAAATTCTATGAAAACATATTTAAGAATTGTTTCAACTTTTAAAAATTAAATTTCAATACAAGATTTGACTAATTAAACCCTTGAATATAAAATTATGAATCCAAAAACAAGATAACCTAAATAAGTAAATGTAAAGCAACTTTTATAAATAAGACAATATATATATATATATATATATATATATTTTTTTTTTTTTTTTTTTTTTTTTTTTTTTTTAAACAACCATTTCTAGTTCTAAGAATTGTCATGAACAACTTAACCGAAATAAAACCCTAACTAAAATTGGGAGAGAGAGGTAGAAACTAGGTAAATTCCATATGAAAATGTGTTTTGAAAAAGATGAAATGTGAGGATGACAAAAGCCAAAATAGTTTGCATTTGAATAAAGAGTGTTTAGCTCGGCAACCACCACTCCATAAGTCTTTTTGGTTACCAATGTCTTATACTAATATAAGTATTGATTTGGGTAGAACAAAGTCATATCACAGCCAACCCAAGAATCAAATCGTTTTTTTCTAGTTTTATTTAGATTAATTCAATCCAACCCAACTTTTATCATTTAGATTAGGTAGTCTAAGTTCATGCGGTCATTAATTCTTTTGTACACCCATAATATAATAGTTATAGAATATGCCTAACTCGAGTTAGATTGGTTTATAAGAATTTCCATCCAAAATTTTGGGTTTATCTATCATTCAATTAATCAATTCCATGTATTAGAATAATTTGACTCCATCTATATCTTGTTGGGCTACATTAGGTTTATTATTACTTTTTCTTTTTAACCCAGCCCATTACACCTAAAATATGTCAAAAGAAACATAGAAAAAATTAATACTTTTTTAAAAGAACCAAACCCTAAGAATAAATCTGCAACAAGAGTTAAGCTCAAAAAAAAAAAAAAAACACACTTTTCTTATAATTTCCCATTTCGTCTCACATTTCTTTTTTTCTTTTTTGAAAAAGAAATTCATTAAGATCGAACCACGAGCCTCATACAATCAACCTCCATCGCGGAAGCAACAGCAAGGGGGAGATTCCCCCTCCAAAAATCAACCATTTCCTCCACAAAAGATGAAATATCAAACCTGCTAAAACGCATTGAAAGAGTTTGCTTGGCCAAAACGTCAGCCACACTATTACAAAACCTACTACAATGAGCAATGTTCACAATCCCAATAGAAGAGACCAACTCTTTAATGTCAACAACAATGTTGCTAAACTCAGAAAAATCATAAAGGTCACCCCTAATAGCCTTTAAAACTTCTAAAGCATCTAACTCAACCATGGTAAGGGGCCTCCACTGGATATCGACCTCCTGAATGTGCTTCAGACCTTCCCTCAAAGCCATCCCCTCCAGAACCTTGACAGAAAGATTTTTGAAACCCGAACTCGAACCCATGAGCTTAGGTCTTCCCTTCCAATCACGAACCACCTACCCTAGACCTCCAAAATCTTGGGATAAATACGCATCTACATTTAGCTTCCAACATCCTTGAGGGGGAGCTTTCCACTGATCCACACTACTACTCCTATAATCCTTATTAATCAAAGCAACACCTGCCTAAATTGACAAATGAGAATTAATAGCCTTGCTAATTAAATTCCAAACGTTTTGGAACTCCAATTTAATTTTATCGTGAAAGACTAAATTCCTAAAGTTCCATAAAGCCCAGATAATAATGATTGTTTTAAAAAGCTCCTCCTTAAAGTGTGTTTGTTTTTTGTAGAAAAGAGTGGAGTGGGGTAGAGTGGAGGGGAAAGAAGTAGTTAATAGTAGTTATAAGTGGTTATCTGCTCATTTAGGGATTAAGGTTAAAAGTAGTGAATAAATCAACTACTTGTTTGGGGAATGGAGTTAATAGTGATTGATACTTTTTTTTTTCTTTTTCTTTTTTGAAAATGTGGTTGGAATAGTCTATAATTAAAAATTTATGAATTTTAATTATTCACCTCAATTATTGTTAACTAATCTTAAAAAGCATTTTTAT
>JBBMKA010000026.1:3462015-3473498 GCA_037833695.1 Sechiopsis laciniata
TCCTCCAGACTTTTATAAAATTAATAAATTACTTTTTTCATCATCAAATAGTTTTGAGATAGTTCTTACTATCATTTTGCGTATATGTACTCTTTCTGAAGTTTTTTTTTTTTTTTTTCTTTTTGTCCTTTGATAAAAAAGAATTTTATTATTCTCAAATAAGAAGAAAAAAAAAATAACACTTATCAAATCTAGAAAATAATTAAAAATATAATTATTTCAAAAAAATATACTAATATTAAAATATATTAATGACTAATACAAATAAATTTGCATTTCTAGAAAAGAATTCATCCATTACAATTAAAATATATATATATATATATGGGGAATTCTAATGGCAGGGTGGATATAACATCAAAAAAGTTAGATAATGGGACAGGGATCTACTCGGATTCTATAAACTTGTAGACACAACTGAAGAATACATACAAATGAGTTACATTTGCAAGTGCAACCAACTAATAATACACCGAAATCCATAAGAGTTAGGCAAAAAGAGAAAATTCTCCCTCTTCTGTAGCACAATTCTGGTTATTGACCAGGAGGACAATTATGACCTTAAAAGTTGCAATAAAGTTCCACTACAAAACACAAGTATGACATTCTTATCTGTGGATCATGTACAATAACATAACAAAAATATGTGCAAACAACAATACACCATCAACTCAAATGCATGGAAAAGGCAGTTACCACGTACCAAAGCTACATCCAACGTGTTCTTGCGTGATAACTTGAAGGCGACTTTTCATGATCGACTTGGTTGGATAAGGCGGGAAGCATAACCGGAAAAAGCACGTATGAGAAGAAGGAAGATGATCATATGGAGATGAAGATTTGTAAATGTACAGCTTTGAAGCCAAGCCTTCGAAACCCTGGACTGGAAGGTATTTCACTGAGGTCCAGAAGAACAGAAGATTCTTCCTTTGCTCCGATGTCATCCCGGATACGATCTGCCAATCAAAATTAGGGAGTTCATAGGTGTTGAACTTGCAGATTCAGTAATTGAGATGCTTTTTTTTATACTTATTATTTGTGAGTGACCGAACCAGCTTACACGTATCTTGTCTATTCTCACGAGACAACCTACCTAAACCTACAACATTTGAATGTCAAAAAACTCTAGAAAAATAATTTTTAGGCAGGTGACCACTAACTTATAACATTTTGGTTCCCAAGACCCTCTTAACCATAGGCTATGCAAATCCATGATGGTTAGGATTTCTTTATTTTTTATTTTGTTTTAACCGTGACTATTTGAGCCAACTTGCACATAGCTCAACTATTGTCACTAAAAATATCGTCTGACCCTATAACATTTGGATGTTAAGGAAACCTGTAAAAAATTAATTCTTAGGTAGGAGGCTACCATGAACTGAACCATTCACCGCTTAATTCCCCAACATTCTCTTAACCACTCCAAGATGATTATGATAGGATTTATAGTAGGGGTATTTTAGTGATCAATTAAGAGTTTGTTAGGTATTTTTGGTTATAAATAAAAGGTGTGGGCATGAGGAAGGTATCAAGTATTTTGGCCATTTGATTTGATATTAGGCTTGAGAGAGTATTCTAAAAAATGGGAGGTTCCAAGTACCTACCATAACTAAAATACCCCTACTATAAATCCTATCAGCTTAGATGATTTTTTTTTTTTGATATTCGATCTAAGTTTCTTATAGAATCCCTATTGAGGAAATATTAGTACTTAGTAAGACAATTTGTTAGGTTAGGTAGTGGATAAGGGTAGAGGCACGCAATCTTTTAGCCACTTGGTTTAGGTCTTGAATGAGTTCAAGAAAGTGAGGATCCAAATAACTATGTAATCTTTCGTTATTTCAATATTGTAATAAATTTAGATTCTAGCAGTTTCATCCACTATCCGGACACAAGATTGAAAGGGATGTGCTAAGTCAACCAATGGTGAAGTTATGTGAAAGAATAGAGCAGGCAAAACGTGCAAATGTAAACTAAACAGTATTTACGAAGGCCCCGTTTGATAACTATTTTATTTTTTAAATTGTAGTTTTTAAAATTTAAGCTTACAATAATTGTCTTACTATACATTTTTCTTAATTGAATATTTACATCTTACCTATAATTTTAGAAACCAAACCAAAATTTAGAAACAAAAAAAATAACGTCCAAAAACTTCTTGTTGTTTTTGAAATTTGAATAGCATTCATATACTTGATACATTGTAGGAAAGATGAAACACATATCAAAGAAAATTTGAGTAAAAATAAGCTTAAATTTCAAAAATCACAAACAAATAACCAAATGCTTATCAAACGGGCCGAAGCTACTAAAAAAAATTCTAGAATGCATACCTTCCAGAACCAGGATATCTGAGGATCAGTTTCTTTGTAGCCATTGTATTCGGTGTGCATCTTCCAATCTCCAACAGAGATTGCACTTTCACTCCCATATAGCATCCAATCAAGATCTTCAAGCTCTAGGTTTTGGAAAAACCATTTGTGTGGTTTTCTGTCAGAAAGTATATCGGTAAAACCACTTGCGAAATGCGATATCTGCACAGAGACAGATTTCATGAAGCGATTCTCTATTAGAAGCTGAACATATTCCTCGCGATTCTTACTGTTGACAACCATGTCTTTGCCTCCCGGGCAAAGTTCCAACACTTTTCTTGTTCCTAGCTCCTCGAAATCGCTAACGAATGTAAGTCCTAAAGCATCTGAATCAACAAGATCAGCGTCCATATCAAGAATCTGCTTACAGCTATTATACAAGTATGGATCAGCATCTCGTATATCTTCCAAGGAGATGCACATTCCAGCCAATTGCAAGAAAAAAACACGGTCGAAGACGATACCAACTTGCACTTTATGCATCAAAGCTAGAGCAATAACTCGGCCAGAAAATTTGAAATAATTGAGATGCATAGGGTCCACATTTGACGCTGCAACATGCCAACATGTAATCGTTAATGGTAAAGATGAGATAATTTGCATCATAATTAATAATAAACAGCGCCATAAGTGAGAAGAATCACAATGCTGTCATGCACCTTCATGTTTCAGATGAAAATAAAAGTGCCAGTTCCCACATACTTTACATTGGCATATTGATGAATAACAATAACTTTCTTTATTTCTCATTGAGCTTAGAAATTATTAACCAAGACTACTTCTAAAACTACATATTCTCTAAATTAACACCTGTATTATGAATCAGAATAAGCAATACTATCCGATAGCAAGGCGGTTAAGTATGGGGAACATGTAACAGTAGGGAGGAATAGCAGATCACTGAATCAATCATTGAGTTGCACTTCTTTATCTTTTTGCGTACTGAAACCTTTCAACCAATTGATCATTCAGAAAGTTTCAATGGACGGAGATATCTTATCTTTTTGCCCTTAGCAACACCTTTGAATTTTTTTTTATTTTTTATTTTGAGTTCAACAATAAAGGAGATTTGAACCCATAACCTTTTGGTCATCGGCACATTTAAGCAAGTTGAGCTATTTCTTTTGTTGGCAGTATCCTTTGAGTTTTTGGAATGATATCACTGTCTCTTATCCAAAAAAGAAACATATTCAACAAATTCTTATCGATCACTTCACCTAAGATCCTACAACTTTCCCACGTACACTATTTAGCTTGAGAATAATTACTTAATAAAAAAGGAGGTTCATAAGATGCATAAGACAAAAGATCAATTTCCTAGTTATTTAGGAATTGTGAATAATTACTTATGGATCAATTTCCTAGTTATTGTGAATAGTTCCTGAGAATCTGATTTCAGATCCCACAGCCACCAAAACTATGAAAGAAGGTTCTTAATTTAATATGTCGCTATAAAACTCCGAATGCATTAAACAGCCCTACTTTGCTTGACCAATTCATCTAGCAAGAGATAATTGGAAGATTATCTAAAAGGCTAAAAGGCTAAAAGGCTAAAAGCAAGCTGACTGCAATCAACAACTCTTTTGAATTGTTTTTTCAAAAAAGAAAAAATGAAAAAGCAGTGAATAACATCAAAACTTGTTGGAGAGCTTTATTATAAATGACTATGTAATATGTAATTTCATATCACTAATGAAATTGTTTCTTATCCAAAAAAAAAAAAACATCAGAACTTGCTGCTGCACACAATTGGTAAATAAAATCTTCTGAGGGATCATCGTAACCTTAAAATTTTTCTGTAAAATTCAACCTCATAAAATGATTAACTATAGCCCATTGGTATGGTTGAAAACAAATCAGTTTAATCACTTGGTCTATCTGCCCTACTTGGCAAAAACAACCAAAAGTACCAACTAAAAGAGTAAAACATTTAGCAATTTCTGACATTCATGGTCACTTACTTTCATCCAGAAGAAAAAGTACTAAATGAAACATACTATTGAAGGAATATGTTAGTAAGCTCACCAGGGTTGGGAAAGAACCTTCTTCGATCATTGGGACATGCCACAAAGAGAGCATTTTGAGGGTTAAAAATAGCCTTGCAAACCAGAAAAAACCACTCTCGCAAGACACCAGGACCCGTAGCTTCCTCATTCTTGAATTCCATAAACAGTCCATGGTTTAGAGCTTCAACACTTGCATTTGTGATGTACTCAAACGATTCTTCTAGCAATTGAGACCTATCAATCAACATCTCCTGCAACTCATCGTAATCTTCTGTTGGTTCGGGAAACATAAGCATTGACAAATGCCTTCTAGATTCAGAATTCATTACATCCCTATGGCAAAGAATCCACATGTTACAATCAGCTCTCTTTGCAAATCTAACAATAAGCTCACAAATAGAAGATTTCCTTAGCCTCATGGTTGTCCAAAATTCTTCTTCAAGACCCTGGAAAAGAAGGGAGATGCTATTCAATTCTTTTAGAATTGGAAGATACTGAGACCATCCGGGATACGGGATTACACAGTCCCCCTTTCCTTTGTCAACCACAAAGGCTTCCATTCCTTGAAGACATATATCCATATTTTTCAACAATCCAACATATATTTTATAAAGAAATTCACTCTCTTCTCCATAAGAAGGATCTCTAAAACCTCCCAGATATAGCGGCACATGCTTACAGCCATGAAAACTCAATTGTTCTGATATTGCATTGTGCAATTGAAGCAAAAATGCAGTAAAATCACGAATATCAGTCGCAGAAGGCCCTGCGCTTGTCGGAGACCGTATGCTTGAGAACAAATCTATGGACAATTTATTGGCCAACTCATTAACAAATGGAAAGAGCTCGGGTGTTTTGATAGGTCCCCTAACACTATCGAAACATCTCATCCCGCGAGCAATGCCATCAGTTTCCAACAATGATCCCAAAGTACTTCGGCATAAAACATATAAACCGTCCTCCGGATCATCTCTCCTAAGCAAATTACAAAATTCTAGTACTATAATTGCACAACACTTATGTAACGATTTCGAAACTGAACTACGAAGCAAATCCATAAAATGCTTAATCAAACTATCAGCACAATCTTTATTACCTTTAATCGGAGACAAATAAAGCATCACTAACGCAGCTGGGGCAGATAGCGACAAGAAAACCTGTAGTTTCTTAATCGCCGGATCCAAATCTGCTTCCGAAGCCAAATTTACGAAATCGCTCATCAAGGTAGTGAGAGTTTCCAAAGCAGAAAACACAAATTCGCCTCTATAGAGACGTAGAACCAACGAAACCATATCGTCAACAATCTGCCAAGCTTTTGGATGCTCCGTGCTCCTCATACGACCAACTAATTGCAGCTCCGCATTGTTCTGTATCAAACACTCGAAAAGCAACTGTTCGTGCTGGAGTTGCCTTCCCCTATATATCAATCTCTGCTCGAAAATCGGTATCCGCGTAATAGCTTGAATCCGCTCATGAATCGACATCACAGTATCGTTAACATTAGCAAGCATTACCATAGTATTTCCGACAGACATCGTTCTAACAAAAAATTGCAACTCGTACGGATATAGAATGGACTTTGCCGGAATCTCCGCCCCGGAAGATGTCGACGCAGCATCAAAACCTCGATTCTTACAGTCGGAGCTAGTTCCTTCATCGAGCCGGACGGCAGAGGAAGAATCGATCGCACACGTTTCGTCCTTCTTCATCCTGACAGAAACTAAGTCAAACAACTGAACGTCCTCGTCGTCTTCGTCGAAATCGGGACCATACTCATCCAACTTACGCTTAGACGAGACGCAAGGATGACGGTGACCTTGATAGTGGTGGCGATTGAGCTGACAGTGATCGGCGGCAACGGCAGCAGAGGCGGAATCGACGGTGGCGGGAAATTCGGCGATAGACATTGACGGTGGGCCAAACAAAAAGGACGAGGCTCTCAAGAGCACATGGAGAGATTCCGCGGCGGAGAAGAGAAGCTCCGGCCGGTGGACAGGCGGTGGCGATCGGAGAAGCGCAAAGAAAGAAGAGAGAAACGCAGTCGTTCACGTCAAAGGCGTCATCACCAACCACTGCCAAATTTTTCTGCAAATTTTTATTAAAAACCGAAGCGGATTAAACTTGGGTGCGCAAGTTGCACGATAACTTTACTGTGTGACGTAAATAGTTGGACAGCTGGATGGCCCCGATCTCTCCACGTCACCCTTTTAAGTTCATGCCCCTGGAACTTCCCGGATTTTAAATTGCCACTTAATTCATTTAAATTGTGTTTTTTTGTTATAAAAAAGGAAGGGAATAAATTTAGGATTAGCGTATAAAAATAAGCAACGGCACTCCGGCCAATCTAAATTAATGTCCATCGTCCATTTTGGTTTCTCTCTTTTTAGAATAAATTTTGGTGTTTAATCTCTTCAACGTTAAACATCTTTCCAATTATTCCCCTGTTCAATTTCAATTAAATTCTGATATTAATTTCTATTAGTGCAAACGATCATTAAACACCTTTTTTAACTGTTAATAAAATATTTTTTTTAAGAATTCAAAAAAAAAAAAGGTTTTAGTGTTTTCTCGTTATTTTCTATCAAATTTACCAGAATTTTTTTTTTAATTAAACAACATTTAACTCAACTAATTAGTTACTTTTTTATATAACTAGAGTACTACTCTTTAATTATTTATAAAGCATAATCATTTTTTAAAATGGAAGTTTATTGGAAGAAGAATAAAGAACTGTTTTTATGAAATTGAGTACTAAAAAACCAGTTTTTTTTTTTTCAAAGCTAAAATTTGATATCATAAGTTTAAATTTTAGGGGATGAAGAAAATGGAAATAAACTCTTTCCTTCAATAATTATAATTATATTTTAATTTTATATATGTGAAAGCATAATTATTTATTAAATTAAAAAAATTAAAGGTGATCATATGAGACTTGAAGTGCATGTAGCGGACATATAAGTGATTTGTGTTTAAGTTGATAACCTAAATAAGCCTACAGTTTAAGAACATGGTTGGGTGCCTTGTTCTAACAACCCCGCTAATGCGACTCACTTTGCAAATAACTTAACCTAAAGCCATTCATGTGATGTGAGTATCATATGCGAAGAGTAAAATAAGATTGGGCCAAAAATATTGATCTTTTCATGTAATTCTGTTATACATCGAAAACAATATTTTACAAGAATGATCATATGCAAATTTGATTAGAATCTGAATGAGTTATAGGCTCATGTCAATAAAAACGTCATTTAATGTGTATGAGTGAAAATAGTCAATAACAAGGATTGGTATAGTAGAAAGTTGGGAACGTAATTTCACAAGATAAAATCTAGTCATATCCATTTTGAGAAAACATATGAATTGTTATTTTAACTATTGATTTGAAGACTTGAACAAATGAGACTCGTCTCTCACTGATTTGAGAAAATACTTATTTATGGTTAAACCATAAATATCTTATTCATTAGAGAAACTAGTGAATTTTTTTAAAAAAAATATATAATTATAAAAATAAAACGGATTTTAGAACCAATTCTAACTATAAACACTCTAAATAATCAATTTGCATAACATTAATTCTATACATGGAGTGCAATTGTGTGACAGGAAGAGACAGGTAGTAAAATACAACGATTCTTCTAGATTATATATTTATTATGTGTTATTTCTCATATAATCTAATGGTAGCAGCAATAGCTGTTAATTCCATAATCAATTGGACTATTTACACTAGTGAAAGTAAAGAATGTAGAGTTTGATAAGTTTTATTATATCAAGAAATTTCTTAAGGAATTATGCTGCCTTTTTTATATTTTATACCATGATTTCTTTTTTCACAATTAGATGGGATGGATAGAAAGCATCTGATTTCTTGTCTTTATGTATATGCTTTCTTGCCTTTATGTACAAAACTATTGGACTTTTTACTTTGTTTGAGATCATGACTTGTTTCATGTATTTGATATTTTCAAGAGTCTTCAAAACACGTTTTTTCTTCACATTATTACATTGCTAAAATCAAGTTATAATTTTGTTTTTATGTTTGTTATCTACTAGAGTTAAGTACAAGTGACATTAGTTGAGGTATGACAAAGTTGGCCCGAACAATCATGCATATAAAAAAAAACAAAAAACTCTCCACTTTCAAATGTTTTTAGATTTAACAAAAAAATGGATTTTTTTCAAAAAAAAAAAAAAAAAAAAAACTTGTTTTAACGTGGTTTGATAGAATTACAAAGCGTTTGTAAGGAAGGAACTGGAGGATAGGATAGTAGAGTCCTCCCAATTCATCAATGGGCCGATATCTTATGATTATTTTTTTTTTTTTAAATAGCATTCATAATCATATGTATTAATAATAATTATAGGGTATTAATAATACATAATAATGTTTAATACACAATATTATATTAATAATATATAATACTGTATTAACGAATATTAATAATACCATATTAATCCGTGTTTATGATTATAGATATAAATATTTTTAGATTTTATTATATTTATAATTATTTTGTTAAAATAGATGATCATTACAATTTCTCAAAGAAAATATTTACAAACCATTGTCTATCATAATGTAAAAGAAACCGCCACCTTTGATCGTTTCAATATTCTAAAATTGGAATTAACAGTATTTTAATAAGACTTGAGCATTATATTTTGTATGACCTATAATCATGGAATTACAGCTCCTCCAAATATGGTGAAAAATGATAACGGTTGGGTTTGAATTATTATTATTATTATTTATTATTTATTTATTTTTTTCATTATCGACAAACTATATACTTGTTCATTTTAATCGACTTTTTTTTAGTTAAAAAAAAATTGTGAGTTCATTTTAATCGACTTTTTTTAAATTAAAAAAAAAATTGTGAAAATTTTTTGTTATAGTTTTTCAAGCAATAGAGAATTACATGATTCTAAAGACAATTAGGTTGTAATCAAGCTTTTGTGTCGAAATTATAAAATGGGCCTGGTGAACAGAAGCTAGTGGGCTTGGGTAAATGGGTCTGAGGTTAATCCATATCCAGTAAAAGGGAAGCCCATTTCAAACTTCTAATTAATTCGGAGAAAAAAACACTCCTTGCATTAAAATGAATTTAATGCTATACTGAAAACAATTACAAATTACCTAAAAGCATAATTGGTTAATGCACCTATACTTTTTTAATAAATTACCCAACACATTCAAAGTTGCTAAAATTACGGTTGATATAAAAAGTTTTAGTGTGCCAAAAGGATAAGCGGCTAGTGGTTTCATTATTTGTTGGTAATTCAGTTCAACCTCACGAACACGAATTATTTTGAAATTAATAATACCTTTTATGTAAAATTTGTTTGTCCCCTCCTCCAATTTCAAAAAAAAAAAGAAAAAATGAGGAACAATAATTGATATACTCTTTCACACTTCATTAATCTATATACCAATATTTGCTATTCTAAAAAAAAAGTAAAACAAATGAATTTGAGTCATTTTCTCTTTTTTTACTTGTATTATTTTTATAAAAAAAATTTAAGGAATATATGTCAATTTTCATCAATTCATTAATATAATTGTATTAATGTAATTGTATTATTTAATATAATTGTATATGATGTTACAATTGTATTATTTATATGATGTTACAAGAAAACTCATATACATACATATAACAAGGACAAAAATAACAATGGCTAGGGTGTAATTGAGGGTAAGAGAGAGAATATAAAATGTGATGAGAAAATTAAACTAGATAATGAAAATGAATGTTGAAGTTTCTTTTATCAAAGTTTAAGTAGAAGTGTCAATAATTAAATGGGAAAAAGTGAGGTTGACTTTAGGATAATAATTACAATTAAATGGTCTAAGATAGGGGGTTCAACAACTCAATATTAAATGAGAAAGCGAAAGTTTTATTTATTGGGAATAAAAATAATTTCGTTCGAGAAGAAGAAAAACCATAGCCAAACATTACTTTTATTTAATTAATTTTAATCAAGATTTTTTTAGTGCACCAAACATTTCTTACTTACCCACCTGACTCACCGACTAATTTACCATTTAAATAAACGAGAAAAAAAAAATACATATTTTATAATTTGTGGTTGTGGTTGTGGTTTGCGAGCTACCTTAATCTTAGTATTGATTTTGAGTGCCATTAGATTTTTCCCCAATAAAAAACAGAAAGAGAAAGAAATTCATTGGATAAAGTTTCGCCCTTTTTTTAGTATCACTTTTTTTTTTTTAAATTGCCTTTTTCGTTTTTCTTTTTCTTTTTGTTATTTTTCTTCTTTTAGTCAAAATAAACAAACAAAATGATATCATATTTTTATGATCACCAATAATAAAAGGTATACTTCATCTTTTAAATGCATTAAAATACTGGAAACTGTGTGTGCTTTTTTTTTTTTTTTTTTTACTTGTGTATTTTTTAAAAGACTTAAAAATACTTTTGGAGATCCAATGTTATGATTTTTAATTTGCATTATGCACAGGTAAAAAAATGAGAATGGCATTTTTAATCTCACCTTAGAATATAAGATAGATATTTCATGTCAGTTAGCAAGTAATATGGACTGGAAAATCTCTTAAAAAAAGGTCCAAAGCTTACCTGACATTTTTAATTAGTTTCATCTTTTATAAAATTTTATATAGTTATATTAACGATCATCGAGTAGTTTAATTTTTGACTTTGAGGTGGTGAAGGTGAGGAGTTCAATCTATGACAGCCATCTACCTATAAATTAATTTCTTCTGAATTTCCTTACATAGACAACCATATATATATGTCGTTATAACCAAGTGAGAATTTTAACAAATAACTATTGTTTTCTTACCATGTGTGAGGACTAAGATTTGAATTAATTAATTTACTATCCCATATTTTGGCTCTTTCCACATTTTTTTTCCATTTCTTTTGTTTCCACTCTTCCATTCAAAAAAACTATATTTATTTACTTTCATTTTTTTTATAAGTTAGTTTACTTCTTATTTTTATTATAATAATTAATTATTTTTTTATTTAATTTAATTATAAATTTTGTTTTGATTAAGAAAAAAATATTTAAATAAAGGTTAGAAGTAAAATAGTAAAGAATATGTATTAAGCATTGATTA
>JBBMKA010000026.1:3474217-3530226 GCA_037833695.1 Sechiopsis laciniata
TTGTTAACTAATCTTAAAAAGCATTTTTATGTTTTTTAGTTGAATAATAATTCAAATTGAAGAATTCAAATTCATAACATTTTAATTTATTGACTCACATATACACCCTTAAGATAATAAAAAACTATCATATTGAATTATCAATCAACTTTTAGTTAACATAAATCAAGCAAGCAATAGTAAATTTTAAAATTTTGAACTAAATTTACCATGGAATAGATCATTGAGAGTAGTAGAAAATATATTTATTGTAAAAATATATTCTTCTAGAAAATAAAGAAATAAGAAATAGTAGGATATGATGACCTTATTAAACAAACAAAATATATTATATAGTTGTTAAATATTTGTTTCCTAACATAGAAATTTAAAAAAATAATAATAAAAAAAAAACTCATAAATTCAAAATATTTATTTATTTTTCTTTCATTTGCCCAACTTTATTAAATTTTGCTTATTGTTTTAATTATTTTTTAAAGTATTAATTACTTAGAAAAAAAACAACTAAAATGTCATTTTAGTTTATTTACTTTCAATTTTGTTTTATTTTGATTATTTTACTTTTAAATGTCAAATTTTAATATTTATAACGATAATAAAACTAAAATTTAGTATTTGTTGTTAATTTATTACTATATTTTATTTACAAATTTGTTTTTATTAATTTTTCATAGTTTAAGAAATACATTTACCTTAAACTTTTTATTAAAAAAAATGAGGTTTTTATGAATTAAAATTATTTTAATTAATACATTTTTATGAAATAATTCATTTCAAGATCGAATCCTCATTGTAGAATTAAATTAGAATACAACTAATGAACCAAGTCAACACACTATTGACTTTTTCGATAGAGTTAAAATTACTTTTGCAAAAACATTTGAATATTGATGTTAGTCGAGATTAAAAATATGTTTGATGAGATTTAATGTGAGATTTGATTTTTAAAAAAAAGTTAGAAAAAAAGAAAAAAGGATTTGATGGTGGATTTAAAGAATGGTTAAAGAGTGATTGAAGATAAATTAAGAGTAGTTATTTACTACAAAAAAACAAAGGAGAGGTCGTTGAAAAATGATTATCTCATGTCCAAAAAAAACAAACATAGCCTTCGAATTTTGCCAAAATGCCATCCCAAAAATCTGTGAAATAAAACTCAAAATCATTAAATTCAGGAAGGAAGAATCTCCAAGTAATTCTCCACTGAGAAACTCAACAATGCCGGAAAATGGTGAGTCCCATCGATGGCTTCACAAATTTCTCAATCTAATACGTTTCAATTTTCCCATTCTGTTTCTATCTCATAATTCCTAATCGCTCATTCTAATCGTTTCCATCAATTTTGTGTGAAATTTTAGATTCGCTCGAAGAGTTCCTTGCCGCCGCCGTGGATGCCGCCAAGAAAGCCGGTCAGGTCTGTCCTTGTTCTTATCCGCAAACTCATCCCGTGAAGAAATCTGGGTTTTTCTCTGATTTTAATTACGATTTCCCTTATTGTAGTTAATTCGTGAGAAATTCTACCAAACCAAACAAGTCGTACACAAAGGCGAGGTACCCTTTGTTATAATTTAGAAAAATTTGAATCCCTTGTTCTATTTCTTCGTTTCTATTAAGGTTTGAATGTAGGTGGATTTGGTCACTGAAACTGATAAAGCTTGTGAAGATCTTGTATTCAGTCATCTCAAGCAGCATTTCCCATCCCATAAGGTTAAGTTTTAGTCGGTTTTTTTTAGGGGTGTAAAAAAAAATCGATTATCTCATCAACCTAGACTATCCAACACTAACAGTAAAGGTCTTGTTGGGTTTGGGTTGAGTTATAATTTTCTTTAGGTTCGGTTGTTTTTGGATTGGCCCATTTTTGGGCTCCTTCAATCCAACACAACTCGAACTAAAAATAATATTATATGTTAAGAGTGCAAGTAAAAAACTGACAAACCGAAAAAATCGACCGAAACCGCTGTTTGTATATTCGGTCAGCTTCGGATCTGAAAAAAAGTGAAGCTGAAATGAATCGATCCGACCGATACAATACATGTTAAAATGTTGAATTACTGAACATTCGGCATTAGTTGCGTAGTTGGCGTGCGTCCTCCCTATTTATGTACTAGATTTGTACCATACCATGTTAAACGGTCAACCGATTAACCCACCGGTTCAGTCGGTTCGACTTGACTTTTGTCCGGTTCGGCAGCGGTTCCATAAATTCTGACCAAATATAATCTGTTTGGCTCTGGTTTTGCCCAAAAACTTAGTCGAACTGAGCTGTTTACACATTATTATATATGCGTGTAACATTAATCAACAAGATAGGTTTTTAGCATACGAGTAACATGTACTACAATATAAGTATCTTGAGTTTGAGTTTAATATCATACAATTTCTTTATTTTTGTAAGATGTATGAGCTATGGGCCGAGCCTTAAAGATGAATAAGAGACCAACTCAAAATTTTGGGTTGGTCCAAAAATTCCTCTTACCTAACCCAACTCAGATCATGTACCCATAGGTTTTTATTGGAAAGATCCAGTCATTTTGAGTGGTCTGTGATCTTATTTGGTTCAAAATTGTTGGTTGTTTTAGCTAATTGGAGAAGAAACTACTGCTGCTTATGGTGCTGTGGAGCTGACTGACGAGCCCACATGGATTGTTGATCCCATTGATGGAACTACTAACTTTGTTCACGGGTCATAATTTATCTTTGCTCTGTGTTTATCCATTCTCATTTCTTGTTTATAAAATCTCAATGACTTTTCAAAATCTTGTCAGGTTTCCCTTTGTTTGCGTCTCAATTGGTTTGACTATTGGAAAAGTTCCAACTGTGGGTGTTGTATTCAACCCAATCATTGATGAGGTGAGGAAAGCTTGGCTCCACAACTTCCAACTCTTTCAACTTAAAGTCTTAGCTATACATAGACAAACCTAGACATTTATGTGATATAGTTCGAATTCTAACTTGGATTTAATCCATGATGATCATTTCCCTAAAAATTAATTTCCTATGTGTTTCCTAACTTACCATCCAAATATTATAGGGTCAGATGGTATGTCATGTGACAATAGTCAAAGTGCATGCAAGCTAGCTCGGACAGTCACATATATTTAAAAAAAAAAAAAAATCTAACCACCATGGGTTGACCTAGTGGTTAATAAAGATTATATAAATAATTAAGGCCCTAAAGAAAATGAGTTCAAGTCATTGTAATCACCTACCGAAGATTTAATATAACATGAACTGCATTGACATCGAAATTAAGTCAGGTGTAACCTAAAGATATATTAGTATTAAGGGCAATTAGTGCATATTGGTAATTAGTCAAATTGTTAGTTCGTTATAAATAGAGGGGAGGGTCTTCAGATGACATGGAAATGTATGGGAAGTTAGGGCTTGGGTTAGCATACTCAAGAGTGGGTTCTATTCTAAGTGCCGTTCACTTAAGTTTATCGTGTAATTTTCATATTTTCATCAATAAATTCTAGATACGAGTTCTAGTAAGGTAGAATCCTTACATTAGGTTAGACGATTATCCCTGTGAATAGTTGAGGTGCGCACAAATTGACATGGACACTCACGAATATTAAAAAAAAAGTTTGAAATCTACTTTGTTATGTCTGAAATTTCACTCTCATTTTGACTAGTCTTTTTACTTCTAACAATGGCTATTCTCATTTGAGTAAATGATGTTTTCATAATCCTTATATCTTGTCATAACAATGGCTATTATCGTTTAAACTTCTCATGACCCTGCCATGTATAGTCTTATTCAATGGTGTCCTTATTATATGTAGCTTTTTACTGCAATTCGCGGACAAGGTGCTTTTCTCAATGGAAAAGCCATAAAAGGTGAGTTTTTGTGGTCCTTTAGATTCTAAATTTGTTAGTAAAAAAACTAAGCATGGTTAATTAATTTCTCCACATCACTTATCTTAAAGTTAAGCTCTTGTATTTACTTTTTCCGAAATGAATTTCTACATTATGCAGTATCTTCCCAAGATGAACTTATCAAATCTCTGCTGGCAACTGAGGTAAAAGTTAGCATTCACATCCACTTCCTATGGCATACTTTAAATGAAACATAGTGAAAACAGGGATGAATCATATTGTTTTGAATGGACAACCAATTTTAACTGTAAGCAGATTGGAACAACACGGGACAAATCGACAACAGATGCTCTTACTGGCGGAATTAATCGCCTTCTCTTTAAGGTGCACTTGCAGATGGCTTTTAAGCTCGTTTGAAATTCATCTTCTTAATTCAGACTTGTTTGGTTACTATCATCAATCTCTATTTGGTGTGCCTGTAGGTGAGATCCCTTAGGATGAGTGGATCATGTGCGTTAGATCTCTGCGATGTTGCGTGCGGAAGAACTGATTTATTTTATCTAAATGGCTATGGAGGTCCTTGGGACGTGGCTGCTGGCGCTGTCATTGTCACCGAAGCCGGAGGTCTCGTCTATGATGTGTAAGTAATCACAGGAAACTTGCTGTCTTTTGCTTTCTTCAACATTAATCAAGGATCTGAGAAACTTTGCTGTTTGTTTTGAGATCTAATGGCTGTGGCTTTTGCTTCAGATCGGGTAGAGAATTTGATATCACTGCTACCAGAATTGCTGCTTCTAATCCACTTCTCAAGGATGTATTTGTTGAAGCTTTGGAACATCCTTAATGAATGCCAGCATTTGTCATAGGTTTGAATTATTAATTTGTAGATCTCAAAACTATTGTTTAAAAAAAACTATCGTACGTTTAGTTTATCAGCCTTCAATTGTTTGTTTGTTTGTTTTTTTTTTTTTTTTTAATATGTGATGATAAAACTCTTTAAACTCATTTTATTTGATAATTATTGACAAACTATGAACTAATTTTTTTTTTTTTTGACCTTTTCTCGAATGAACACGAAATTGTAGTTTTTTCAGTAATGGAGAAACAGATGATTCAAAAGATGCAAACAGTAATTCATGGTATTAGTGTACATTCAATGACCTAAAAGTCATAGTTTCGAATTCCTCACTCTAATAATTGAGTAGAACTAAAAAAAACAAATAAAGTATTATAAAAGATTATGTTGAATTCGTGAAATGGGCTGGGAGGAAGAGAAGTCCAATGGGCTTGAATTAATGGGCCGAGGTCAATCCAAATCCAGTAGTATGGAAGAAAGGGAAAATGTCTATATATATTGGCCGAGGCTACCACCACCCCATTTCAAACTTTCATTTAATTTGAAAACCAGTCCTTTTATTAATGGGAATTCATTGTTATCTTCTAAACTAAAATCACAATTAAACTAACATCACTACTTAATATAATCATGTTTTCAATATATGTTATGTAATTTGAAACTAACAATAATTTAATACTTCATAATTTCTCTTTTTTTAGTTTAATCATTTCTCTTTTTGTTGTTTTCAATATATGTTATGTATAGTTGTATCAAATTATACATAAATTTTCCTTAAAAAAAACATAAATTAAATCTCAGCAACAAGCTGGTGATTAAAGTACAACTCTATTATTTTCATACTTTTTTTTTTTACAAATATTATTTTCACGACTTTATTAATTTAATGGTTGATTTTGTTTGAAAATGAGATCAGCTATATTAATTGATGTGCTCATTTTTTGAACAAAATCCACGTGATAGTAAAGGGTTCATCGCGAAAATCACTCTCTCAAAATACTAATGTTATCCTAAAAAACTCTTTAAAATAAACTTATAACTAGCAGTGAAAATTACAACAATCAAATGTCTGGTTCAGATAATAAGTTTCATTATATGAACATTTACTTAAAAATTAATTTCATATCAATTCTTAATATCATTGAAACAATATAAAGAAAGTTATTTGTAAGAATTAGTAAAGGCAGATATGTTATGGAATGGGTGAGCAGCAATTCCATAACTCTCATTTATGTTAGAGTAGTGGTGCTTTTTTTTCTTTCTTTTTTTAAAAAAGAGTTTGAAATTAATCTCTAATGATAAAATCGGATCTAATATTAATGAAAATTAATTTTATAAAAACGTATTTTTAAATTTTAAAAAGAAAGATGATAACTTTGTAAAGAACAAAAGAATTCAATGAAGAGTAATTTTAATTTATTTTTTTAAAGTTTAGGGATTTAATGTGAAGACTTGAAATAAAGTTCAAAATATTTAATCAAGATATTATTTTAACCTATTTTTAAAATCCATCTTGAAGTCACATCCACACAAATTTTCCTTTAAATTTCTCTTTCCAATCCCTATTAACATCAAATGAATCAGATATTTATGAACTAAGTAATACTTAAGTAAGAGTGGGTAAGTATTTTAGAAATACTTATTCACCTTAGAGTTCACATATTTTTACTTTTTTTAAAAAAATTGATTTTGATTGATGCAGAGAAAAATGTTAAAGTGGAGAAAGAAATGCAAAAAAGTAAAAATATGTTGTTTTAAAGATAGAAAAAATACTTACCCACATTTACCTAAGTATTGTTCTTTACGAACCCATTTCCGTCCAGACGCGTACCAGCAGTGATTTTGCATTAAATAAAATTATAGCTCTTTTTTATATATATATTTGGAAATTTCTATTTGTACCCACATTATCGTCAATATTCACACATTTGGTTCCCTAGTTTGGAAACTTTTCACCCGCGTCCATGCCGGTGGCTAAACGGGCAATTTGTGGACGACTCGTAATATTTGACTTTATAAAATTCCTTCAGCCGCCACGCACGTGTGCACAGCCACTCCTCCGCACGTGTGCCTCCTCCTCAAAAGCGTAACACGTGTCTGTTTCACCACTAAAGCTACAGCTGTATGCTGACTATTGTTGTAGATTCCATTACGCGATTCTGCCACGTAATGCCCACCTCGCCCTCACCGTAGCCTGTAGTTTTCTCCTGGGTCTACATTAGTATTAAAAAATAATAAAAAATCTCGAAACTTTGGAATGTTTTGAGCTCTCGTAGTAATAATCAACATTAGTATGATTATGATCCCTTAGAAAATAACAAATTAAATAATATATCATACTAGGTGATTTATGTTTTTCATCTCAAAGTTAATGGTGAGTGAGAGGAATGGTCTAAATAACATATCTAATTGAGAAGGTAAAAATTAGGGGTGAAAACCAACAAAATATAAGGCGATCGGTCAATTTCTAAGTGTATGTTTGTTGATGTCAGTTAAAAAAATAATTTAAGTCAATCAGTTGGGTGAGGGTAATTTTCAAGTATAAGTCAATTTAGTAATTAAATTATTTATTATATAATTTCTTTTTAACTATTAAGTTATTTTTTAACTAGCATACTAACTTAAATTTAAACGTGTTCCAAAAAATTATTCGGTATATGACCATTTTTTAAAATTAATTTTTATTGTTCATTTCAAAAATTGTTGGATAAATATGTTAACCGACTTAACCAATCAATCAATTTTCAAATTTTATTTTTCTCTTTATGTTACATTTTTAAGCAAACCGAAAGGACAATATCGGATGTCAATTTTCATCGAAATGCAATATTGACCTACCGATGAATACCCTTAGTGGAAACTCTTCTAACATATTTGTAAGTGAATCTCTCTTAAATTAAAATAGTATTAGATAATATAAACATTCATCTCAAAACTAATTAATGATAACAAAAATAGTTCACCTATATTATAAATACTTAGAAAGTTTCCCTCTGTTTCTAGGATAAGATCATCAACACATAGAGAAAAATATGAGTTCACCCATTTGACTGCATAGGCAATTAACTAATATATGAGTAAACAAACACTTAACAAAGCGCACATCTAATTATATATGAAGTGACTAAGTATATTTGGAAAAACTAAATGTAGATTAGTAGTAATACAGTAATGGGCAATAAAGTTTTATGATTGTTATATATATATATATATATATGCGAGTGCATTGCACGAATCCAAACCACTCCCTTGTGAATTTTTTACCCTCTTGTAATCGCATATAAAATTGAAGCTCCAAAAATAATAATCCAAATAATAAACAATGGTTATTTAAATAATAACTACACAAAATTAAATAACTATTCATCTTAATTTTGTGTTTTGAAATCATATGACATAATAATTAGTATCTGCCTTTCAAATATAGATAATATTTTTTTGTAAATAATTTTTGGGAGTGGTGAGATTTAAACTTTTTTTTTTTTTTTATATCTATCACTATATGTACTTCTTAAAGTCTTATTTGACCAATTGAACCATTCCATGATATTGTATCATTTATCTTATAATGTCAACATATAATTAACTTTACATATAATTAAATTTGAGTCACATTTTATTATTCTTAATCTAAAATTTTTTTAAAATAAAATAAATTATCACTCAAATTCAAACTATATATAGGAATAAAAAGATATAACATGTCAAAACATGACTCAAACTTTTTTCTATTTGAAATAAAATGATTATAGTTGTTATTATGTCTATTGTTGTAATTATCATTTAAACCAACAAACTCTAGCAACCAACCTATTAAATTCAATTTATATTTTGCAATGATCTAATTTAACTTTTGAACTTTACTCTATACTTTATTGTTTTTCGTCTTTAGAAAACATGTAATAGTTTTTTTTTTTAGAATTCATTGAAATGCAAGATAAAAAGTTCAAGAATCTGTAAGAAAATGTTTGAGACGATAAGTTGATTATTGTTGTTGTTTGTTGATGCATAATATCTATATTTAAAGTCCATATAATTATAAGCATAAAATATTCAAGTGATAATGAAATAACGAGCGGTATAAATTTTTTAAAATAATCATTATTTATTACTGGAGCCACCATTATTAAAGCACTAAACTCATCTACTCTTCTTCTTTTTTGGAGCCCAAAAGTAGGAATCAACATGGGTTGGATTGGATTGAGTTGAGAAAATTTTCAATCAAATCCAAATTTTCGAGTTGATCATTTTTCCAACTTAATCAACTCGATTAAAGATACAACCCAACCCAATCCAACTCTTATATTTTAGGATTGGGTTGGATTGGGTCATCGGGTCCAATGATAAATTATAAATTATAATTATCTTTTTATTAAATTAGTTTTACATTATACATAAACAAAATACAATCTTCAATCAAGGTAATGAAATGAATATAAATATACAATCATGATTCATATAGAAGATTCGAACAATAAAACATAAAACAAATAGATAATTAAAGCAAAAAAATATATGACATAATTCGACTTCCATAAAACAAATATATAATTAAAACGAACAAAAATATTTTGCATAATTTGATTATATATTTTATCAAAATATTTAAATTATAAAGATTTGAAAAAATATTAAAGAATATGGAAAATAATAATTACATAAAATAAATATACTCATATAGAATTATGTTTAAGTAAAAATATATATTTTTAAATTAAATAATAATTTTAAATTAATTGGGTTGGGTTAATTTTATGTCAATCCTTAATCCAACGCAACTCATAAACATTTCATGATTTTGAAACCAACCCAATCCAAAAATATTTTTAATGCAATCCAACCCGTCAAATTGGATTAGATTGGTTCAGATTATTCGAATTTCGGGTTGTTTAAACACCCCTACTGAAAGTATATTACCTCAATTCCAGATTCCTAATTTAACCAAATTAATACTATAAAATAATATTTTTGTAATTTGGGATTGCTGAAACGACGCCGCTTTGATGAATAGTCAACGGTCCCACAGACGGAATCCATACCCCACCAAATAGCTGTCTAAGCCGAAGATGTGGCCGTTGTTCATCAAAGTCCAAATGGACGGCCAAGATGTGATCCGGTCAGAAAAGAGTTGGCCCAATTTGCAGTCATTAAAAGGGCCTGTGACCATTACAACAAAAGCGCAGCCGGTAACTCTATCGGAACCAAAATACCAAAGCTCTGAGTAAAGGCACTCAACAACAACGAAAAAGCAAATATTTCGATTCTCTCTAATTTTCCCGGCCATGAAATTTTCCCGAGAAACAAACTGAAAATTCTCCCAGTTCCTTCCGTAAACAGAATTCCGAGATTTCGAAAATGGTGTCGTTAGAGGATTATCGATCAAGCTCTAATCGGTTTCCGTTGAGCAGAAATTGTTACAGTCCGGCATCTTCCACTTCCAGTAGAATCAGCAAGAACATTGGCCGTTCTATGCGAACAGTTCGTTCCAATTTCTTCAAAGATGATGATAGTTGTACGTTTAATGGTTCGGTGGCCGGAAAATCGGGGTGTATTTCTGAGAATCTCACCGATTCCGTCATCGACCTCAGGCTTGGTGAGTTAGCGTCACGTAGCCCTAAATCTTCTGAACATGAAGAGGATTTTCTTGAACTTTCTCATGCTTTTAGTGATTTCTCTGCTTGTAGTAGTGATGTTTCCGGTGAGTTGCACAGGCTTGCGAGTTTGCCGTCCATGGCAATTGTTCCGAAAAGTGGCGAAGATTTCGAGCCTGAGCCGTGCTTAGGGTTTCTACAGAGGGAGAATTTCTCCACTGAGATTATTGAGAGTATTTCGCCTGAAGATTTACAACCGACTGTTAAGATCTGTATCGACGGGCTGAAATCGCCGTCGATTGCAGTGAAGCGATCTGCGGCGGCCAAATTGAGGCTTCTGGCGAAGAACCGGTCTGATAATCGGGTGCTCATTGGCGAATCCGGTGCTGTTACTGCTTTAATTCCTCTTCTTCGATCGTCCGATCCATGGACGCAAGAACATGCTGTAACTGCTCTGTTGAATCTGTCGCTCCATGAGTCTAATAAAGGTATCATTACGAATGCTGGAGCTGTTAAGTCGCTGGTTTATGCGCTCAAAACCGGCACAGAAACTTCGAAACAGAATGCGGCTTGTGCTCTGATGAGCCTGGCTTTGTTGGAGGAAAACAAGGCTTCGATTGGGGTTTCCGGGGCTATACCGCCATTGGTGTCTTTGCTATTGAATGGATCGAATAGAGGGAAGAAGGACGCGCTCACTACGCTCTACAAGCTTTGCTCGATCAAGCCGAACAAGGAGCGGGCGGTTACTGCCGGAGTTGTGAAGCCATTGGTGGCGCTGGTGGCGGAGCAGGGGATGGGTTTAGCAGAGAAAGCAATGGTGGTTCTGAGTAGTCTAGCTGGGATTCGAGAGGGGAAGGAAGCAATTGTGGATGAGGGTGGAATTGCTGCGCTTGTGGAAGTAATTGAAGATGGTTCTGTGAAAGGGAAAGAGTTTGCTGTATTAACACTCTTGCAATTGTGTGTTGAAAGTGTGAGAAATAGAGGGTTACTCGTAAGGGAAGGTGGAATTCCACCTCTGGTTGCACTTTCTCAGACTGGAAGCCTTCGAGCAAAGCACAAGGTGATTACTGATTGATTACCAGAAACTTGATTGATCACAAATCTCTTTAATTGATTCTATGAAATGAACATATTGTTGATGGGAATTTGTTTATTTTTGCAGGCGGAAACGCTTCTGGGGTATTTAAGAGAACCAAGACATGAAGCATCATCATCAAGTCCTTAAAACAGAAAGCCTAAGATGGGATTATTTGTTAGAAGGTAATTGTATTATTAAGTAGTGATATTGTGGTTTCTGTATATAGGGAGTGGATGGATTTTTGATGGTTTGTACAGTAGTTCAGTTAGCTAAGCCAAAAACTGAGGGTTAGGGAACAAGATGTAAGATTTTCAACTAGGTTCTGGGATATATCCCTTTAATGACATTCCGTTTTGCTAATAGTGGAATATCACTTGGTTTGGTTTTCTGGGTTTGGGGATTTGATGAAATTCTGATTGGGCTGTGTGTGTGTCTTGTATGGGTGAACCCAAATTATCTGGAACTGATCATCTTGTTATACATATTAAAGCTGGAAATTGCACAAATTTTGTATTTTTAGTGTGTTCTAACTCAGCACGAGTTACTATCTCTCATTCTCCTTTCTCTTCTTCTTTAATTGCTCCAAACTTCATTTTGTTCTTTCACGAACATGACATAACAGATAAAAATAATCATGGATTGGCTTAATGCTCAAGAGGGCTTTGGAGACGCATGTGTTCCATCCATGATAACCACCTACTTAATTACTTTTGATTTAGAATCAAAGTTGTGTGTTGCGAAAATAGTCGAAGTACGTATAAGTATGAGGTGAAACAAAAGTAGAAAAATATCCCTTGTGTATGTTGAAAATGTTGGAGAAGTTTGAAATTAGACAGAGGGAAGGAAAATGATGTGTGTATTGGAGATGATGAGATGGGTAACTGGTAGGGCGTTGAATTTGGTAAGAAGTATCTCTTTTTTTTCTTTCCTCTACTTGCATTTGGATGAACAAGAACATAGGCATCATCTCTCAACTTGACTTGCCCCACCATAGATTGAGAAATATTTTGTAGGGTTTCAATCTCTTACTGCTTCTTGTCGTTTAGGGGGTGGATTATTAGCTGGCAGAGCAGGTATGTTTTTGTCCTGCCGCTGCTTGCTGTGGATTATTGCTATTTCTATTCAAAATCCCCCATATTAAAGGCAGTTGTCCTTCAACTGAAGGGTACCCCTACAGAGTCTCTCATCTCTCTTTGTGGGGTTGTTGCCTTATTCTTTCCTTTCATGTAAAGCAAACAAAGGTTTCGCAGTTATGCTATCGAGTATTTCCTTTTCATTACTATTGAGTTCATTTATTGACTTTTCATCTGTTTCTTTATTTCATTACTTTGTTATATCCAACCTAAAGTATAAGAATTATTAAACCTCGGTTATTTTTTCAGGGTGAAACTGGAGTTTTGAATGTATATGAATCTTTATTGACAGAATTTCAACCAGAGAACAGTAAACAAGAAAAGACAATAAAGCAAGGGAGTTGCAAATGGGTGAAGTTAATAATAATAAGCCAATCATGCATTGTTGACCACAATTTATTCCAAATTACTAGAAACATTTAGTGGAGTTGAATCAAATCTCTTGCCAATTCTGCTGATACTAACCTAAATACAAAAGGGTTATTGTGGAGAAACTTCCTTTTGTTGGCCTTTGCTGCTTTTATGCTTCTTTCCTTGCTTGAGCAGCTCTTCAACTTCTTCAAATTGCAATCCTTTAGTTTCAGGTACACAGAAATATATACCAATCAGTCCAAGAAATGAGAATCCTGCAAACAGCAGGAATGTACCAGCTGCCCCAAGAGTTTCCACCAATGTCAGAAATGTCTGACTCACAATCAGATTAGAAACCCAGTTTGAAACTGCAGCAATTCCTCCTCCAGTTCCTCTGTATCTGAGTGGGTAAATTTCAGAGTTCAACACCCATGGAACTGTTCCCATTCCAGGTGCATATGCAATGATGTAAAGCCCCATCACCACCACTGCCAAGAAGCCTATTTTGCTCGGGCAGCCTTCCGTGAACCATACCCGGTGCTTCGACCTGCACGAACCCCTCACGTCCTTTGTCAAATCCAAGCATGCTCCAGGAAGATACTGATAAATTCATTCAATTTGTGGTTATGAGTTAAGAGTGTCAGTTGATTATTACTGTTGTTGGAATGAAATTTAAGTAGAACTCGAATCCTTACCTCACTTTCACCATTGGCACAAAAGCCACATTGTTGTTTCAAACATGACATGCAGTTCCATGAAGATGCATCTGGAGCTGAGACATAAGCCGGACAGGTGGAGTTGCTTCCAAAGTGAGTTGATTCGAAGGTGTTGACTGGTGGAGCATGGCTAGCTGATTGGAAGAACACTCCAGCCAATACCACAAGGCAAGTAATAATCCCAAACATCGATATGATCATTAGTCGTCTTCTTCCGAATCTGTCGACTGATATCATGCTGACAACCGAGCCAGCAGCGTTGAGAAAGGAAGTAACGAGAGAAAGCGCCATGGCTGTTGTATTAGAAGCATATCCAGCAAACTGCATGATGGTTGGGCTGTAGTACATGACAGTATTGATACCACAAAACTGCTGAGCTACTTGGACGATGATCCCAGCGACGAGCCCTCTTCGGACTACTTGGTTGCTCAAAGCTCCTTTAACTTTGGTTATTATACTGCCATCTCCGACTGCTCCTTCCTCTGCCTTTTCAGCTTCCACAGATTCATGCAACAATCTTAATTCTTCATCAACTTTATCAGCTGGATATATCTTCTCCAGTATGGCTCTTGCTTCATTTACTTTGTCCTGATCATCAAGAAAAATGCTTATCAGTAAGTTCAATGATAACTACTTATGTCCATCAAAATGCACTTCATCCATTCCTAGGACCCATTCTCGGGTTGATTATGAAAAATAAAAACAGAGTTGCTATAAGATTTAAAGCAAAGAGTGAAAGAAAAACATCAATCTTCATTGTGTTAACTTTGGTTCATAATCTTGTTGAGCTTATCTATAAGATCCAGTGCAGATATAGTTTTGACAAACACAAGCTTGAATCATCAACACTTCAAGTGTACAATTTGAAGAATGTTTGTCTAAACGTTGAATGTATTTTGACGTACATGCGCTCATGTATGAACCACTGAACTAACTTTCTTTCAAAGTGTATATAATCATAATAAACTTTATTCATAATGGTTTACCGGAAAATTTATGCGTATCTTAACTATTTTTACAGGACAATTTGTCTGATTCTATAATATTATATTTGGATGTCAAAAGTACTCTGAACGGTTCTATTATTATTTGAGAGAAATGGTAGAATTTTTCGAACTTTACCCGTCTGTAAAGCCATCTAGGAGACTCGGGCAGTGATAACATCAAAACAAACTGAACCAAAGCTGGCAGTCCAGCTACTCCAAGCATTAGACGCCATGTTAACTTGGTCTGTAACACACATTGATACAAACTCAATTATCAAAATAAGAGCATAAAAACCTATTCATAACTTAAAAAATAAATAAATAAAAGAATCAATTTTACCTTAGTGAAGGCTAGGTTAATTAGATAGGAAAGAAATTGCCCTCCAGTAATTAGCAACCCATTAGTGCTAACTAGAGCACCCCTAATTCTAGCAGGGGAAGCTTCTGATATGTAAAGAGGAGCAGTCATGGATGCCATTCCAACCCCGAATCCAACTATAAGTCTCCCGACGATAATGAGTCCGGGAAAGGGAGCAACAGCCATGGCAATTGCTCCGACGAAGAACACAACATCAGCAACTAAAATCGACTTTTTTCGTCCAAATCTGTCATTCATCCAACCACCAATTGCAGCTCCCACAATAGCACCTGCAACAGCCATACTCACAATGGTTTCCTGTACATAACCAAATGATGAAAATAAGTACTACCTAAAAGAGGCAAAACCAGCAATAAAAACTTAGGATTAAAGATGTCAATAAGAGCAATAACTCAACAGCATAAAGTGTATAACCATAAACTAAGAGATCATGAGTTTGTATCCCTTAATTCCCAATTGTTATTGAACTCGAAAAAAAAAATGGCCCAAAGATAACTTGCCTGCAGCCATGTTTTCCTGTCAACAACTTCAAAGTCCTCTCGAATGTAGAGCATAGCCCCAGAGATCACACCTACATTGCAAAGAAATGGTAAGTAACATCATTGTATTTGTAGTCGTTTTCCTCGTAAAAAACGACTTCAGTTCGTGGTCGGGGTAGTGGGAATTACCAGTGTCGTATCCGAAAAGGAGACCGCCGATTCCCGCAGATAAAGCGAGGCGCATAATGTAAGGCGTCTTCCATGTTGTCTGCCAACATTCTAAGCACTCTGACTTGTCTGCCTTTGCAGCACCCCCTTCCACCATTTTGATTCAATCTCTTCAAATAATTTTAGAGATTGTAACTCACACTAGGTTTATATCAGATAGAGGAACCTTTATATTTTTAAAAATAACCTGCAGTGGAACAGACAAAATACATAGCAGAAAATTGCATGAATCTCATCCAACGATTTTCGAGGACTGAAACAGTGTTTGAATTTTAAATTATAATAAACCTGAGTTCTTTGCAACCGTTGAACAAACAAACAAATATCAAATTTATCACAATCGACCATCATTTTTAATAATATCACAACCAAATATAATATCTATCAGAATATCACAATCGACAATCATTCCTAATAATTGTTATTATTATTATTTTTTTATATCGGCTATTGTTTGAGCCAGCTTATGTATATCTCGAATATTGTCACGAAATATACTACATGACCTTTAACATTTGAATATTAAAGAGACCAATAAGAAAATCATTTTTGGATAGGTGGACATCATTTAAGATTCTCTTCCATTAGATCATTCTATAATGATTTTCATAATTGTTATTCATTCCCTATAATCGTTATTCATTTCCCATTATTGCTATTCATTCCTTGTAATTACTATTCATTCCCTACAATCCAAATGCAAGTAAAGTTAATTTCATAATTATTTTTTTCCCTCCAAACACAAATAAAATTATGTATTGAATTCAAATTAAAACATAAACCTCAACTAATCCAACCGTATAAAAGAATCAAATCTATCATATAATCATTTCAGTGAATCCAATCGGAACCAGAAATATCTCGAAAGGAGGTGGGATTTATACGATCAAAACACAATGATGAAAGGATACCAAAGCTCAAAGTCTAAACCAGAATTAACCACAAAAACTCGCTGTATTTGAACAATCAAACAATGTTTCAATTCCAATTAGGGAATTGGAAATAAAAGGGTAATCAAAATTTTGTTCCATTGTTGAAAAATAATCAAAATCTGTTCGTAAAGACGACTAGATGAACAGGAAAAAGAAGCATAAAATGGCATTACCTTAATGTAGCTTCAATTCATGTGGGTTTTCTCTGTCTCAAGGTTTATCGATTCACTCAACAATGGAGGGTTTATAAAGAGGAAAGATAGGTGTAAATATGTAATTTCACAATTTGGAAAATAACAATTTATCCAAATAGTTAATTAGGATTAGATAAGTTATCCAATAACCAAAAATTTAACTAAAAAAAGAAATTAATCTTACCGATATTTCTGTGAGTTTTCGTTTTTTTTTTTCAAAAAATTTATTTTAATGCTCTATAGATGATCTGAATAATTATGTCAGTGATCCAATATTATTATTTTTTTTTTTATAAATAAAATTAAATATAGCTCATATTGAATCATTTGAGTGGACATTATTATCTAAAAAAAGTCATGATCGAACCAGACCTAAATATTTCTTTTAAAGTTGAATTAGGGAGAGAGTTTTATTGAAATCATTTGTAAATAATAAATGTACAATTGGAAATTAATAGTTTTTTATTTAAAAAAATTTAAAACCTATTTTTTCATGTTGGCCTAATTTGAATTGTTTTTAAAATATGGTGTAATTGAATATATAATTTAAATAATAAAAAGTTTGTTTCAAGTTCAACACCATTTTCGTTTCAATTAACAAAAAACTCAGTTTTATCTCTATTTTGTTTCATATTTCAAGAAAAGACATTCCATTTATTTAGGGTATTTTAAAATTATATTTAAAGTAATTTAGGCCCTATTTAATAATTTTTTATTTTTTTGTTTTTGAAATTTAACTTGGACAATCTATCTTTCTTGAATAAAATAGGTAAATATTAACTAAATTTTAAAAATAAAAATAAATTTTTAGAAACTTCTTCTTGATTTGATTCCTAAAAATATAGATAAGATATAGATATTTAAGTAAGAAAAAATATATAATAAAATAGTTGTTGTGAACTTAATTTTTTGTTGAAAAAAAAAAAAAAAAAAAGAGTTATCGGACAGAAATTTAGTAACGTAGATTAACAAATATGAGGATATAAGATAAACCTTAAACTTTGAGTTATAACAACCTATCACTAAAAAAGAAAAAATAATAAAAAATAATAATAATAAAAAAAAACAGCAAACCTATTACAAGTCACTATACTATTTAAATAACTTGTTATAGGAATTGTCTAAATGTGTTTTTTAATGAATAAATAATGACTAAAAGTTTTAATTTCTAGCAAATGAGCTTTTTAAGAGAATGGATAATTAAAAATAAACAATAAATAAATTTCTCTAAACAACCAAACTTAATCCAAGTTATTTGTGATGGGTTTAAAATTAGTTAGAGTAAAATTGTGCTAATTTTTCTATGAAAATTCGAGTCAATAGCCATAAACAATCACAATATATATTTTTTTTTTTCAAATTTCAAATCATAGGCACGTTCTATGACCAACCTTGTTAAGATCGACTCTAGTTCTACATGCTCGGTTTAGGATCATATCAACCAAATTGGCTCAAAGAGAATGAAACAATAATTATTGAGGTTAAGAAGTTTGAAACCTCTTTTAACTCGATAATACATGTTAATTATATAAATTAAAAAGTCATTTTTAATAATATATTTCACACTCTCTGTTTGAGATCAGATCAACCAAAATGGGCCAATGAACATGATATAATAATTCTTGAGGTTAGAGGTTTTGAAGTTAGTAACCTCCTTGCATACATGAGGATAAATTAAGCTCATTTTAAACCAAATTTCTTTATAGCGTTTAAATTTAATTTCCCTTCAATTTTTTTAGTGTGGGGTTTTAATCTAAAACCCAAAAGCTACTTTAAAAAAACATAAACCCAACAATCATCGGTAATTTTCAACTATGATAATTACTAACTGATGAATGTGAATTTTTCGTGACAACAAAAGAAGTAGTTGAGCGATATTAATGTCTTTCATGATCAAAAGGTCGGTAGTTAGAATTTCCTTCTCTAAATTATAATTAAACTAAAAACATGGTATTTTCATAAATATATTTTTTGCTTTAAAAATCGTAATTGAATGACCTATTTTTACAAAATAATTACAAATAGTATTATAAGAAAATATATATATAAATACTCATCAATACTAATAACAATATTTGCTAAGTTTTTGTTAAAGTGGTCATATTTATAATTATTTTCTAAATTTCATTAATCTAATATGACTCTCTTTTGTTTTTTGTGAACAATGGGAACACAACATTCTAAATCCAAATGACTCAAATAACATGATTAAAACTTTGTTAAAATACTATTTTGTTCTCTAAATTTTAAGGTTTGTTACTTTTTTTTCTAAACTTTCAAAAGTCCAATTTTAGTTATTGAACTTTCTCATCTGTTTTATTTTAGTCTTTAAACTTTTAAATTTGTTCAATTCTGACCCTTAATTTTTTTAAATGTTCAATTTTAATCTTTAAATTAAAAAAAAAAATTCAAAATCATTCTTATTTGTTTTGTTTTGTTTTTGTTTTTTTTTTTTTTTGTTAATTTACCATCTTTCTTTATAAAATTTAAGAATATGTTCATAATTTCTTTTTTACTTATGTTAAAATTATTTATCAACTTTTATTAATATTAATTATAAGGACCGATTTTAAATTTTTTTAAATTATAGAGAATGAAAATAGACATTTTAAAGTTTAAAGATGAAAATGGAATAAACTTCAAAATAGTTCAGACATTTAAAATTTGAGATACTAAAATGCAACTAAGCTAAAAATCTTACCTTAACAATACTGCTACACAAAGCTTTTCATAAATCTACTTCATACAACATAAGCCTAAAAAAGATAGTAAAGTCTTTTTTTTTCTTAGAATTATAATTGGGTGAGAGATTCGAATCTATAATTTATTAATCACTGCTGAGCTATGCTCTTGGTGGCCAATCATATTGGTGAAAAACATTCAACCAAGTACAAAAATTGTACTCCTTAAAAAAGATGCATAGAGAAATTCCTAACTTTGAGGAAATAACACACATTAGTATCAATGTTTATGCCAACAAGAGCGACTTGGTTTACATATAAGAGCATAAATACTTATCCACCCTTACAGCCACACATTTTTACTTTTTTGCAATTCTCTCTCCACTTTAACATTTCTCTTTCTATTAATCAAAGCCAATTTTTTTAAAAAAAAGTAAAAATATGTGGCTCTAAAGTGAGTAAGTATTTCTAAAATATTTACTTACCTTTACCTAAGTATTGCTCTACATATAATGATTATAAAGTCATGTATTCAAGTCCTTCCACCAAATCTATTAATCAACTTTCAAGCACTATTCTATTTCTATCCATTTTGGAGTCTTAGGCGATACACACTTTTAATTATAACTTATATGTTGACCATACTTATTTTAATTCAATATATTGATGAGATAGTTATTTTGATATTCATGTGAATTTAATTCTTTTTTAAAAATAAATTAAAAAAATTCAAAAGATACACAATTACTACTGTCGTTATTGAAATATAAAATTTTTTTGATTTTGGAACCGAAACCATAGTTGACTAAAAGATAAATTAAAGTCAACAAAAGTAGTTGGTTAACGACATTAGTATATTTCCAATGATCGAGAGATTTTGAATTTGAATCACCCACCTGCAATTATTGAAATAAAAAAAAGGTAAAGTAAAAAAAAAAAAGAAAAAAAAAAGTTGAGAAAAACCAAAACTATAAAGGGGTGTAGATTGATAGTAGTAGCCAAAAACTCGTTTGAATATAATTTTTGTATAAAAGAGTTAGAGTTAAAAACTTAGTTTGAATGTAGATTTAAAATGAATAGTTAAAAAGTAAAATAATTAAAAATGAGTTATTTTGATATATTTGAGATGAATGATTAAAAATAAGAAATTTTATTGAAAAGTAGAAATAAGTTAAAATTAATAAAAATTTATTTAGATGTAAACTTTGAAAAAAAAATTAGTAAATCCTCTTTAAACATACCAAACAAACACCCCTAATTTAACCTACTTGCCCTAGACGATTAAAAGAACCAAAGGCCAAGATTCGTTTCTGTAACAATCTAACGGTTTACAATTTCCGGCCTCTTCTTTATATTGACCCTAGACCTTTCTTCTTCACCCGCAGCACCGCCAGCCCGGTTTCACCTCAGAGCTCCGATTAGGGTTTTCTCAATTCATGGTTCACATCCTTTATTGATTTCTTCATGTATTTTGTTCATCCATCATGATTCTTATTAATTTGATCGTAGTTTTTGTGTCTGTAATTGTTTAATTTCGACGGAAACTTCTGCGAGGAAGTTTCTTACTAAGAAGAAGCAGAAAAGTTAAATTTCTGCAAATTTCTGAGTAAAACGTCGTATATATAATCTAATGACGTTGATGGATTTCCAATGGAGATTCTCCGTCAAGGATGGTCTCATATTCCATCGCCTTGTGGAGCAGCGTCGTTGCCATTACCACCTGGGATTGGCCTTGAGACATACATTTTCATTTTGTGTTTTAATTTAATCTTTTTAATAGTTTTGTTGTTAAATTGGTCGTGGTTTGTGACTGGGGATTATAGATCCTATACCTTTACTTGATTGTAGCGAAATTGTTTGATGTTTGTATATTGTCTAATTTTTCTTTTCTTGATATCTGTGACTGTTCAAGTGGGCTTGTGCGCAGCTCGATTAATGTTGCTCGACATAACACCTGCCTACAACGTGTCAAGAAAACTCATAGTTAATTAATTCTATAACCACTTAGATAAATTTCAGTTTATGTTGATTTGGATCGAACATGTGTTTTGAACTTTGAATTGTATTTTGATAATCTTTTTATGTGTTATTGTTGCCAATGAGGACACAATTTGGCTGTGGTTCTGAACGGCTTTTTCAAGCCTTGTTGTTAAACTCCGCTGTTTCTGAGGCAATATCTTTTTGAAGCTCTGTTTTTTCTTGTACTGGATTCATTGATCATTGTTTAGTGTCCTTTTTGCAATGGGTATATATTTCTATGCCTGTGATTTTTTTGACATGCAGGTTATAAATAAACCTTTAGACAATGGACACGTTTTTTCAGTAATCATCAGACATGTCTAAGCGATCATGGTGACATTTTTACGTCTACTGTCTAGGCTTGATTTGATTATATCATTATACAGAAGACAATTAATTCTTACTTTCATAATTTCATTTGTATTCATCCTTATAGGTAGGTGTACACTGTAAATGTGTTGTTCACAGTCTACTTTTTATGTCAATGAAAGAATACCAATCAATATTTTACATTTTACTTGTAATTTCGAATGGCGTATATATCAATTTATCCCGAATACAAATTATTTAATTAAATTTCTAAAAGTCTTTGACCTATTACCTAATATCCTCGTGAAAAATGTATATTCCAAACACATGATCTTACAAATTACAGCATCATCTTCTCTTCTCTTTTGCTTTGAGTCTGGTTTTGATTTGTGAAAGCCAAATATCAAAGAACACGGCCAATTCAGCATCTTCTGTTTCTTTGTTGGTTCCTTCTACGCAATTTTAAGTAAAACCACTTTAATTTTCACTACCACTATAAAATAATGTCAATAATTGAAAGAATACTCATATTTTGAGTAAAAAATTGAGAATTGTACTAAAAAAATTTGATGTGGTTTTTGTATAGAGTTAGTTCTATGTTCTATCTGCAATGCTAGCTTGACAATGAAGTTTGAAAATAGAAGGACGTTAGTTCTATATTCTAACGAGCAAGTCGTCGAATCGAATATGACTCAAACGGATTGGAATTGGTTTCGGTCATTTCAATTGATTGTTCAAACAGTTGATTTAAACATATCAGTTGTTTTCGTGTTCGGCATTTGGTAGTTGAGATGTATTTCTCTTTGTTCTGTGCTCATTGATGTTCTTTTTTCTCTGTCGTGTGTCGTTCACCTCTCTCAATTAGTGAGGGCAATTCTTTCATCTTCAACGTGGGAAATTGATGATTTCGATTCGTTTAAACTGTTTGCAGGCCAATTGTTGAGTTCAAGAATCATAGGGAAGTGTTGCAGAATTAAAGCCATTTCAAACGAAATAGAACAGAATTAACAAAGCGGAAGCAGAATGTTGATCAAGGACGGTGTAATCGACGTGGAAATCAACCAAGAATTTAAAGAATCTGATTCTGATTAGAGGAAACACCAACTACGAAAATGATATTTTTTTGCATTAATGGAAAATGATAAGCTCTCAGACCTAAATACCAGTTGAGGATTTGTGCCTAGTTAGAGAAGTGGGTAGTCTTTTTCTTAATCTTAAATTTGTTAGGTTGTCTCAATTTAATTTCAATTAGATTTTAATTGCATTTCCAACTTCAATTTAGATTTAATCTTTAAAAAGAGTTCTAATTTTAACTATCTAATCAATTTGACAAATTTATAGTTATAATTGATTTTCCCTTTAATTCATAAATAACGGAACAAAATTATTCATTTTTCCCAATTTCAATATAATTAAATTTGAGGTAAAAAGGAATAATATTATTAACCCTTAACCCGACAGTTGTAATTAATGTAATTAATGCCAGTTGGTCTTTACAATAATGATATTCGAGAACAAAAATAGTATAAAGCAGGTAATAATACTCATGGACAAAATTCTCTGACAAAAGTTAGATAATTTACAGCTAGTTTTTCAAGATTTGGGTTCATGTCTCCCTGTTCTACAAACAATAAGAGCCTTAACCTCACATTCTATATACTAAAAGACCTCAAAAGACATATGACCTTAAACTCACCTTTTGATAACCAAGAAGTTACATGTTCAAATCATTCGATAAATCTATAGGCGATCACTAGAGCAAAACTTACAGCATTTGGATTCACAGTTTTAGGGTTCTTCATCTCCATGCCGAGGAGGCTGCCATTGCTCTGTTTTTCCAGCCAATGTAGAGAGCCCCACTCGCTTCTTGGAGCCTGTAGTTTTCGTTGAACTCCCTCAGCAAATTCTTGACGGCTCCAGTTACAGAGGAGCTCATTGGATATTGAGTGAAACCAGCCATATTCATTCTCACCATCCACTTCGTGTGGAGTTCATGTCGTTCTACCCTTTCAAACCCCTCGCAAGCTACCATGTTCACTATGTCTCGGGCCACGCAGTGCTGCTCTGCCCTGATTCGCTGTTTGTCGTCTCTTGAACGAGCTACGTCTATTGATTCGAACATAGCAGTGTAGAATTCCAGCGTCTCCATAAAGCGTGAGAAGAATGGGGATGTGTTTGTGTTGGATTCCTGCTCGACTATTGTTACTATTTTCGGTGACAGACTTTTAACCAGCCTTAGAAGTCGGTCTCGATGATTCTGTGTGCTTACGCTCTCATCTGGCATGTGGTGCAATGCATATGGAAAGTTTACTGCCAATGCTTCTCCGGGATTTATTATAAGATTACCACGTTCAACCTCGCAACCAGATATGCCAGCAGCATGAAATTGGAAGGGAATTCCTTTAGACTGACAAAGTTGAGCTAGCTTCTGTCCGACAATTTGAAGTCCCCCTCCTCGAGCATGAGCTGATTGGGAATCATCTGCACAGGTTATGCGAAGAAGAAGTGGGGGTCCACAGGGCCGATTGGCAAGATCCTGAATGAGAGGTATGTACTGACTACCCTGTGCAATTTGAAAATCAATAATGTGGATTATGGGTTCATTTACCATTGCCTCCCAAATGAAAGCATTTGCAGAAGTATAAGCAAATTTGAAGTATGGGCAGATCTGGAATAGAACAGACATATAGGACATTAGTTCAGAGCTCGTTGGCTCTTCGCACTTTAGAGACTTGTATATGGCACTCCCAGATCGTTCCAACCTTGCTCTAAGCCCTTCCAACAAGTAAGCTCCCAACCTCTGGGCTGGATCACCAGAGACTGAAACCATCTGCCCTAAAGCATCCATAAATATTGTTGCTGCATTTAAATCACTCTCATGAATTGCTTCGGCGCAACGGATAAGAACGTCCCGGAGACTGAGTCTAGGAATCATTTCAACCATTTGATTCAAGTTCCACTTTGCCACTGAAGCATCTCGATGTGCCCCACCCCTGAAAGAACAGTTGCAGCTATCCACAATATCAGATTCAGGCCCCAACAAAGAAACTTCTAATTCTTTCAGCTTATGCTTCCATTCATTATCATCATCAGACACCGAGCATCCACTTAGTGGTGATCCATATGCGTTGTCAAATGAATGATGCTGATCCGAAGAGCACGTTTGAGAGCCTTGAGGCGAGAAGGGGCTCCTCGAAGACAGAACACTAACAGCAGAAGGGGAATTACAGGCACTCAGATCAGCAGTGGCTGGGGATGATTCCAGAGTAAAGAACTGATCCTTATAGGGAGAGAAATTAACACTGTTTCCCTGGCTGCTTGTATCAGGAGAGACATTGTTCTCCAATACATGGAAATGAGATGAATAGTAGGAATTCATTCCTTGTACAGACTGGTGATACATCTCATGTATTTCAGATGAAGACCGCCGATTCTGAGACGCTTGCATTACGAGAGAGTATGAAATGAGCCCACCGCAGGAAGATCTTCGTGCAGTTGGTATTGCAAGAGTTCCCAGAACTTGGTTCAATACAGACTAGTCCAACATATTTTGTATCATTCAGTAGTAAGTTTCTATTAACTCCTAGTCCGATATTTCAGGGCTGGAAATCTTCTACAAGCAGTTCAAATTGCTTTTATAAGAACCCAAATCTGCAGAGAACAGATAAAAAAAATCAATACTATATCATTAAAGTTGTTGAACCAAACAAAGGGCATAAAAAAACTGAACAAATGAATCCAAAACTGAAATTATGCTTAAAACAAATTAGATCTTACAAAATCAAAGATGCAAGAAGACAAAATACAGGATAAAAAACACAAATTCTCAGAAGCAAGATAA
The DNA here is from genome assembly GCA_037833695.1 of Sechiopsis laciniata. Lineage (NCBI taxonomy): Eukaryota > Viridiplantae > Streptophyta > Magnoliopsida > Cucurbitales > Cucurbitaceae > Sechiopsis > Sechiopsis laciniata. Next base: position 3,499,807 of record JBBMKA010000026.1, read on the forward strand.
TACCACGTTTCAACATATCAGTGCATATATTTAAAGATCTAAGCTAGAAAAAAACGATGAAGTTTTTCAGTATTTCCTTCAAAAATACTACAAATAAAATTTAAAAAAATAATAATAATCTCTCCATCATTTCAACCACCACACAGCCGAGTAAATCACACAGATATTTGCATAATCAGTGAGATAATTTCACTCGAAACACATATTCTTCACATAATACTCAATAATCATACAAAAAAAACAAAAAAAATCCGCTTAATCAAGCCTAGAGAACTCATCAATCAGTAGTACCTTGAAACCAGCACGTACAATAAACTAAAAAAACGATGAACGAATGCGAAAACAAAAATTCGTAAAAAGAATAAAAACAAATACGTCACGCGTTTTCAATAATCTCCAGAAGCAACGAAAGTACACAGTAAAGTAACAAATCAAAAAAGAAAAAGAAGAACAGTTCATCCAATTTCGACACCAACCAAAGAAGATCTTAATCAGAAACAGCTCACCAGAACACCAAATTAGAAGTCAAGGTCACAAATCAACACCAACACAAACAATTATCAGTAATTATCAAACGAAAACAAAATAAAACTCCGAAAAGAGGGCGAGGCGACGGCGACCGCCGGAATCTCCCGCCAGCCGGCAAACAGTTAAAATTGAAAACACACGAATAACAAAACAGATTCATCGGAGAAAATTTATAAAAATCTACGAAGAAATATCAAATTCTGTACCTCGATTGAAGAAACTCGAAGATTGTTTTGCAAGTTATGAAAATTCTTGAGAGCATCTGGTGAAGGCGATGACGAATAAACCAGCCACGCAGGGTGCCGTCGATCTTTATATTGCGGTTCATCAGGCAAATGACAGGCCTGCCCCTACTTTGTTAACTTATTTACGAAAATGTCCTACCTTAATTTCTTTTTCTTTTTTATTTTGTTTGTTGCTTCTTGAGGAATCTATGCACCTCCCGTCCTTATTTCAAGAGACAAAATTCAACATTTCTTTTTTCTTTCCATTCATAAACGTAATCTATTACATGTTAAATATTTATAAAGACTAAGATAATAAATGATAATTTTAGTATTTATTAAATTTTTATTGACTAAGATAATTAATGCTCGACACTCTGTTATTTTCTTTTATTTTATTTTAATAACTATTTCAACTGCCTCATGTGCACCTCCCACGTGGTTCCTTTATGATTGATTTGTTGATTTTTTATTTTTAAAAAAACTTTTTTTATAAGAAATTTCGAGTTCAAATTTTATTTTAGAAAATGTAAATCTATTGGTCAAATTATAATGGAACTTGCTTTAAAAAAATGTAATGAATTTGAAAATCTAAAAACAAAAAGTTGAAAGCCTATCCATCAAATTGTAATGGATTTGAATAATTGAAAATTTGTGTCAGCATGTGTATAGATTTATGTTAAGATAAATGTAATATTATTCAATGTTTGTTGGACTTATTTTTTTAATCGATAGACTAATTCAACTACTATTTCCACCAAAAACTAATAATATAATAAGTGAATTGACACACTAATAGATTATTCATTATTGTTATTACATAAATATGACTTATAGTTGACATCATGAAGAATAGTTGAGTAACAAATAAGGTATTAGTACACCAATTTTTCATAGATGTCTGCTTATATCAAATTATACTCAAATACTTGGAGTGTTGTTTTTGTTCAACACGTGAACATATAGAGTGTCATTATTTATAGAGAATTATAATGGATTGATTAGGGTGTAAATTTTATTTATATTGTGATCTCATGGTCTAATCATTGTATCTCAGGTTGAAGTATTTAGTGTCACTTGATATTTAAACAGTTGATGATTGACGATAGCACGTGATATGACTTATACTGAAAAGATATTAGAATACCTTTCAAAGTATCTCGGTGCCACAGTCTAGAGATAAGTCAGTAATGCTCTGGGTATAAGGAGCGAAGCTCCAATTTTCCCAGTTTTCAAAAATAGTGGAAAGATATTTTATCTATATTTTTGTTATTATATATACTCAGGTTTATTTTTATTTTGAACTAATCTTACTTTTATACTATTATTCCTTTGAGTAAATAACAAACAATGCTGTCCTTTAAATTTATAGGGGACATATCTTTGCAAATTTAAAATGAATAAAATAACTTTTAAAATTATTTTCCATCTTCATAATATAATATGATAAAAGTGATTTAAATATTTTACTTACAAATAAAGTTTATAATATACTAATAATTTAAATTATGTTTTAATTGATAATTTGTAATACTTCGCTAATTACAAATAATTATTTGAAAGTTGCTATTGAATCGGCAACTCAAAATTGTAAACATTAAATTCACACCATCATCAATTGGTCTTAAATTTCCAAAACAAACGGTAATTGAAGATTTATAAATTATGTTTAAAGCATCCACCATAAAAAATGGAAATCATGATTTAACTTATATATAAAGTTTGAATAATGTAAGGTTAATAAATCAAATATTATATGTAACATATGGATGTATCATTAAAAACTATGAATATGTCAAGAATTCAAATATATATCTTTCAACTGTACTTTTTTTGTTCACCCACTCATAAAAGAAATTTAAAAATGACGAAAAAAAAAAATTAGTGTGCAAATTGGGTCCATTCAAGTAGAACTTTTTTCTTGTGTCAAACGCATAAAACTTTCTTGTAGCCAACTACCCAATTGTCGTCCTCAGAACGAAACGGTTATTATTGACGCCCACACATCTTATAATTTTTTTAAATCATTTGTAAATCATTTGTCAATTAATTAAGCATTAAACTTTATAGTATTGGTACATAGGTGTTTGGGGGTAAAGAAGATGAAAATGAGTATGGAAATTATGAAACTTATATGAAGAATTTGTGCTAATTCTAATTATTATGATTTTTAAAAATAGTAGAAATTATAAGAAATTTTAATAATTTATTTTGACATAAGAAATAATAATATACTAAAATAGCGAGAAAATTATATTAGTTGTAAAATGGGAGTCAAATTTGTTTTTTTTAATTTAATTTTTGTTGAAAATCATGAATTTGGGACCTCTCCTATATTAATGTACATTTATCTTTATCTTTAATTAAAATATATAAATCATAACAATAAGGAGCTTTTTTATGAATAACAAAAAGTAAAAAAATGAATATAAAAAGTTTAGAAACAAAAACTTATTGACTCCAGTAAAGTAAAATAACTGATAACCTAAATCATATTAAATTAATTACAAATAATTAAATAAAATGAATGATTTCAATTCAATTAAACTGATTGAAAATAATAAGTGAAATTGATGATTTCAATCCCATTTAATTTTATTGATTTCTTTTTTTTTGAAATTAATCAAGTGAAATCGATTAAAAAACAATAAAAGTTAAAACATTTGTGCTATATGCAAAATATTTTTTTTAAAATGATATAATTTAAAATAAAGATACTAAAATTTGTTATCGGCGAACATTTATGTAAGTCTATGCACATCTACATTCGAAATAAATCCCTTAACCCTACCATATTTCACTATAAAAAAAAGTTAATGTAAAATTAATTTTAAAATAAATAATTATTACAGATTGATTTACCATGAGCCAACAAGAAAGATAGTTCAAGTAGCTACAAATTTACCCTGAGTGAATAATCTATCTAAAAAAAAAAACTACAACTGTAGTATTAACAACTAACTAATCAATAGCTGATAATGATCTTTTGTTATTTTAGAAACTAGTGTTATAATTGTAAAATAAATTAATCAATTAAAATGTTGACTTTAGATTCAAATGATGAAATTATAGGAAATTAAACATTATGTTTGAGAAACAAACAAAACGTTAGTCAAAGAAGAAAAAATGGGGATAAGTATTTTGGTCAGAGGTTGGAATTTAAGTGCCCACTGGTTTCATAAAGTTGGAGACATTTGTTAAATTAAATTGTTTGTACTGTCCATTTGTAAAATGTACCTCACTTTTATTTCAGCTAGCCTCCAAAACACATTGCTGTTTAATTAATTACTACCATTCAAAATATTGCAACTACACTTTAATTTGGATTATTAATTAAGCTCACAAATTTGGAGTTTTAAATATATTTTTTTTTATCAACGATATTAATAACTGAGTAATACTTACCTAACGGTGGTTAAGTATTTTGAAAATATTTCCCCACCTTAAAACTACATATTTTTTTATTTTTTATTTTTAAATTGACTTTGATTGATGAAGAGAGAAATACAAAAAAGTAAAACATGTGGTTTTAAGGATTTACCCACCTTTAGATAAATATTGCTCTTAATAAACCAGTCAAATTATTATACGCTTAATGATTAAAAAGTCTTAATTTCAAATTCCCTACTTCATTTATTATAATCTCATAAAATATATATTATTTTTAGTTGTGGTCTTCAATTAAAGGTTTAGCGAAAATACAATTTTTATTTCTAGGTTTTAGATGAAGTTTATGTTTTAAAATTAAATAATTTTATATTAATCATTGAAATCTAAAAGATGTTTGTAACCTAAGAACATGTTGATTAGAAAGATAACTAGACAAACAAAAAATTTCAAATTTTTTTAATAGATTGATAATATAATTATTTTGGTACTGACATGATTTTCATTTTTAAAAGAAATTGAGTAAAAAGAAAAAATATAAATAAGAATTAAATTGAGTATTGTTAAAATATAGAGGTAAAATTATATAATTTTAAGATAAAAGGATAAAATAAAAATTCATTCAAAATTTCGCAATTAAAACGTTACTTTTACGAAGATTTGAAAAAGGCGACTTCAAAGTTTGCTTTTTAAATTAATATTCATGAAGTTTGAATTTGGTCTTCAAAGGCTTTGTTTCCAATTCATTAAATATAGTATAGAATTTGACTACAATTTGAGGCGAGTTTATACGTCGGGCAGGGGGCAGGTTACAAATTTTTTATTGCCCTAAATTTTTTAATTATTGTACTTGTCTACTTCAGAGCTTGTTAGGCAAAGGTCACTTCCCATTTTTTGGAAACAAAAACTAAAAATTATTTTGAACAAAATGGTATTTTATTATTATGAAATACACAAGAATCTAACGAGAATCAAATGGGCTGTTTGTTTGACATATTTAAGTAGGTTTTATTAATTTATTATCTAAAATATATATTCAAACCAGTTTTTATTAATTTTTCTTCATTTTTATTTTTAAAAATAACTCTAATTTGTAACCATTCATTTGTAATTATTCAATCATTTTATAACCATTCATTTCAAATGAATTAAAATCTTTCATTTTTAACTATTCATTTTTAATCATTTTTTTTAACTACTAAAAATAATACTCATTTTAAATTTACATCCAAACAAGATTTTTACTCAACTCCTCCATACAAAAACTACAATCAAACAAATTTTTGGCACAACTCTCAATTTTTAACAAATTAATATAACTCTTCAATATAACTTTTTAACCTAAATATGTCAAACAAACAACCCTAAGGGAGTCTTTGTTTGCTATATTTAAGAATGCTTTAAATGGAAGATTTACAAATTTTTATGTGAATATATACATCTAAACGAGTTTTTGTAACTTTTCATTTTTACTATTAAAAATAACTTCTCATTTATAACTACTAAATCATTTCTAACCACATATTTATAATCATTCAAAATAATTTATTTTTAACAACTAATTTTTAATCATTATTTTTTTAACTACTCATTTTAAATATATATTTAGATAAATTTTTTACTCAAATTTTTTTTTAACGTTTTCTTCTTTTACGTTTTCTTTATCTTCGTTTCGATGGTTGATTCCCGTTTTCATAACATTAAATTATCAATTAATTTCAATTTTTTTTTAAATGATTGACCATTAGTCTATTACGTCATTACTTTATCAACATATAATGCTTGAATTTGATTATTTTATACGGTTGTACTAGTGCGAATTGAGAACGAGAATTAGAAAAATTATAATTCGTAGTTTAACTTTGAAAAACGTTTTTTTTAATAGAAAATATGAATGGGAAATATTTTCAAAATGTTTTTTTTATTCAACAAAAATTATATTTATTTAACTTTGAAAAGTAACCGTAAGTCATTTAAAAATAATAATAATAATATTTGTTTTAATAGTAGATTTTATTCTTATTTAAAAAAACCAACAGATTTATTAGATTTAATTTTGATGTCTAATGAATTCATATAGTTTTTATATATTGGGAGAGAGGACCAGCAAATTCTATATAGCATTACTGCTATCAATTAATATGAGAGCTTAATATTAATTTTCGAATTTAAACTTGTAACCATGAAGTTGAAATGAAACATGAATCAAGAAAACAAGCTGTGTCACCAAACTATTTGATATGAATTCATATAGTTTTAAAAAGTCATCTATAATAATTTTGAAAGATGTATAAGACATATTTTATAGATTAAAGACCAAATAAATATAAATTTAAAAATTTATAAACACTTTTTAAAATTCAATAATTAAAAAAAAAACACACACACACAAACCTAACAAAATTAGAGGACAAAATTTAACATTTTTAAACTTTGTAAACGACAGGGTATGGATGGTCTCAGTCGTGAATCGACGGCGGAGAAGGCTGGTTGAAAGCGACAAAACAAGGGGCTTGACACGGTTTCAAAGAATGGCAATTTCGAAATTAAGTAGCGAATTTGGAGTATTTAATATAACCTTCTCCTACTTAGATAAGAGCGTTAGACACGCCTAGGGATCTGCAAAGTGGCAGAATACAACTTCGATTTTTTTAAATATTTATATTCCTATTTTTCGAGGAATTCTTTATAATTACTGACGTGCCATTTTCGAAGGTTCAGTCACATTTCCGCGAAGCAGGAATCCGGTGGTGCATGGTGTAGGTTAATACTTTACCGTACTCTACGCGGCAACGATGACCTCATCACGGCGTTCTGTTAAAATAAACGCTGACAACAACAACATGAAACCGAAATCACCACAACCGGTCGCCGTCAATTACAGGTCTGGCTTTCGTACGGCTTAGAAAGTCACCAATTAAACCCCGCCACGTCTAAGTTAAATTATTTTATCCTCAATATCCAAAAAAGTAACTATTTTACCCTTTCTTTTTTTTTTTTTCTTTGGTGCAGTTTGTTTGGTTATTTAAGTAGGATTTAATTTTATAATTTATTAATATTTCTTTGAAAATATATATCATAACGAAATGAGTTTTTATTAATTTTTTATTTTTACTTTTAAAAATGATTTTCATTTTTAATCATTCATTTATAACTACTCAATCATTTCAAACCACTCTTTTTTAATTCTTCATTTCAAATCAATCAAAATAACTAATTTTTAATAATTTCTTTTTTAACTACTAAAAATAACTACTCATTTTAAATCTACATCCAAATAAGATTTTGACTCTAACTCATCTACACAAAAATTACATTCAAACGAATTTTTTACAATTTTTAATTTTTAACTACTTAATATAACTCTTCAATATAATTCTTCAACCTAAATCCTATCTAAATATGTCAAACAAACACCCCCTTAAGTTGTATAACACAAAAATGGGAATCCTATCCTATCCTATTGATTATTTTCTCAACATTTTTAATTTTGTATTTAGTGGAGAATTTTTTTGAGATCAACAACATTGAGGAGGTTTTGTTATAAAGAGATGAAATGTGAAAAATGGGAAGGAGTTTGATTGTTGTTATTTGTGTCAGCCATAATAATCATCTCCATAATATCATTTTGCCTCACTAACATCTTTATCCTAATTATCTCCATAATATCATTTAGCCTCTTTATCCTCTTTTTAACTATTTTTTTATACTTTCATATTAATTATTTTATTTTTCTTATAATCATTCTTTCCATAATTTTGTTCTTCACCTAAATACAAAAAAATCATTATAGTCATAGTCATTCTTTCTTATTTTTTTCCTAATTCACATTCATTTATAATAATTCGAATTCTTATTCATCCAAACACTCTTTTAGTCTTATTGGGCTTGAACGACCCCAAACATATATATTAGTTGTTAGAATTTCACAATTGTCCCACGTTGGAAAAGTGATGAGTCCAACATCAATATAAAAGAGATATGAATTATTATCATTATAACCAATTGGTTTTAAGGTGAGACCTCATATTTTCTAATATGGTATAAGAGCCCATAAAGTCCAAAATGGATATCGGTCCTATAAAAAAGAAATTGAGATCCGATTCAAGATTGGTGAGCCTAAAAAGAGGCACCATCTTGAGGGGCATCAGAGCCCATAGAGCCCAAACAAGTATCGGTCCAATAAAAATGAAATTGAGATATGATTCAAGATTGGTGAGTCCAAAAAGAGACACCATCTTGATGAGGCATGTTAGGATCTCACAATTGGAGATAGAACCTCATATTCTCTAATATTAGTTCTTAAGTCTAATTTAATGAAACTCAGGGGCGGACCTATGAAGGGACTAGTAAATAATATCGGAATATGGCTTAGGATTTTTTTTTAATATACCAAAATACTGTATATTATATAAATAAGGATGGCTTAGTGGAATTTGGCCCCCAAAAGTCCTAGATAGTTAAAGTTCGATCCCCAGGGAAGATTTTTATTTGCCCTTATTTGTTTTACTTTTCTTTTGCCTTTGTCTTTGTATTTTCTCCATTACAGTCCTTTTCTTTACCTTTTTTTTCTTATTTATTTATATATCATTTGTACTTTTTATTTTTTAAAAAATATATTCTTCATTCATTTGTTTCTCTTACATTTTATTTTGTCTTGATATTTTTCCTTAATCATTTTTTCCGTGTTTTATTTATACATATAATTTGTATTATTTTAGCCTTTAATAATAATTTTAATTCAATTATTATTTTTTTTATATATGAGGAACACATTTTTCTATAAAAAAAATATTTTTTTTAATTAAGTATTTGTAAAGATTTTTAAAAAATATATAAAAATATATCATTACAAATATTTAACTCTTCTTTCTATATTATATTTTTTATTTACTCAACAAATATTTAAAATGTACAAATATTATAACTTTGGTTTAAATATTTAAAGGCAAAAAAACCTATAATATTATATTTTTTACTTAATTGTCATTTTAAAAAATAAATAGACTTATTGATAAAAAACTTGAAATTTTAAGCATTTAGATAAGTTTTTTTTAAAATTATTTTTTAATAAAAAATACTTATCTAAATTTAAAGTTTAGAAACTGAAAGTTTATAACTTCATTAATGTAAAACTATGGAATTTAACATTTAGCATTAGAAGAAAAAAAAATTATACAACATAATTAATTTTTGGCCTCCTAAAGATGAGATGCTGGATTCGCCCGTAATGAAACTAGAACTCAATTATTATTATTTTTTTGGTACAATTAGATGGAGAATTTAAATCGACAAACATGTTGATTATTAATAAATCATTATGCTTTTTGTAGCTGCTAATGTTAATTGAGGATTGCCGACAATAGAGGCTGTGCATGAGCTTTTGAGATGATAAGGATACTCCTATAATCAATTATGGACCGCCATTTTTAAGTGTAATGGAATAATCAAATTCGAAATTGTAGACTAAATTTTGCTTCATTTGTATTAGTTTTTCAGGGTAAAATATAAACGCAATCCTTATGTTTTTAACAAAAATTGAAATTTGTTTTCCACGATTTTTAAGAGTTGGAATTTAAACAAAGGACGATATCTTTTACTTTTTAGGAATTCTAAATTATTTAATTTTTATTATTTGATGAAAACCTAAAAACGAATAAAATATGTACACAATTTTCTATGTGCCAATATGTGAATTTTTTTTTTTGGTCTAATCCCTGACATCATCATCGAATTTTTTTTTTGTCTAATGATTATGGATGGAGATTATTTTTAGGTTTCATCAAATTATAGAGACATTTTTTTTATTATTTTTATTTTTTATTTTTCAACTTATAAAGAGCAAATTTTAACTCTTAAACTCACACCGAATAAATTTGATCTCACTATAACAATAGACAATAAATTCTAACCTTTCATAAAGTTAGCAGTTAAGATGGTTTTGAAGATCTTAGAGGCCATAGATTCAATTCACAGTGATCACTCACTTAAGAATTGATTTTCTACTAATTTTCTTGATATTCAAATGTTATATCTCATGATATTCGTCGAGATGCAAACGCAAAAAATTGACCCAAACAATCTCAAATATAAATAAAAGCTCGAAATAATTAAAAGATAGATAAATTCTAAAATGTTTATATCTATAATTATGAATATGTTTTAATACTATATTATACTATTATGGAAATAGTAAGTGACAACACTCATTAATGGTTATATATATATATATTATTTTTTTAAGTAACAATATTTAAAAGTTTTTTTTTTTTACAGAAAAATTATTTTCTAGATTTATTAGTATGTAAGTTTCGAAAAGAAAAATAGATATTAAATTTTAATTTCATATATGATAAAAACTAAATATTGTTTTCAATTTTAAAGATTAAGTTTATAATTTACATTTTTCGAAAAAAAAAAAGGTTTCTAATTTACTCCCGTTCATTCAATCTGTATGAATTAAAAAAAAAAAAAAAAAAAAAAAAAAAAAAAAAAAAAAACTGTATTAATTAAAATGGCAGGGCCCATTCTAATTGGTCGGCGACAAGAAGCTTTCTGCGGGAATCGATAGATAATAAAGAAGAAAAGGAAAAGGGCTGGTTCGCTCCAATCATCGTTAACATTGGGGAATTTTCTGTAATTTAAAAGAAACAATGGGGCAAAAAGCAATTTCAACTGACGTGGCTTACGCTGTCCACGTTGGATCCGGCACTGATCCAATATCGGCTGTGACACCTCCCGGTCACCGCCACGGTATGAGAATCAGTACCTAAAGAATATAAATATAAAAAAAGAAAAAGAAAAAAGAACGAAGGTGACGCGAAGAAGGTGGCGCCACACGAGCCATGCATCCACGTCATGTATGGACAGAGAGAAAGCACGTGCGAAGAAGGAGCCTATAATTCCAAAATTCCCATTGGATTGACAATTCAACCCATCCTAATTAAAAAAAAAGAAAAAGAAGTAATTTTATTATATTATTCTTTTTTGAAAAAACTTGTGCATTCAACTAAAAGAGACCGCATCTCACGAATAGGGTTCTAAAATAACTCGAATAAATAAGATTCATCGATCTAAAGGGTAAAAATTGAGTTGAGTTAATTATAAGATACTAATTTAGAATGAATTAAAGTTGTGATTTTCATAATTTTCTTTGAGTTCTGTCAGATATTTGGGTTGACTATTTTTTAGGTCGTTTAATTCAACCTAATCCAAATTAAAAATAATATTACATATTTATATGTCAGATTAATTTATTACATAAGTTCTTAGCATATTGATAAGTAACATCCACTAATAAGATATTTAATCTAAATTTAAATATAGTATCATGCATCTTGTTGGAAATACAAACAAAGTGTTGTAGAATTTCATATTGGCTAAATAAGGAGTAGATCTTGAGTTTATAAGAGAAGACAAATATCTCAATTAATATGAGGTCTCTTGAAGAAGTCCAAAAACAAAGCCATGAGAGCCTAGTCCAAAGTTCAAAAAATTATCCTACCCGAATCTAACTCTAACCATGTACCCTATTGTTATCAATTTAATCTCAAAACACAAATATGCCTGATAAGAAATCAATAAAGAGGGTAAAACATAATTGAGTAAATAGAGAAGGAGGAGACTAAAAATCCACTGTCAAACCCAAAAGCCAATTTCCATTACTCACATAAACAAATTGGAGGAGAAGGAAGAACAATGCTCAAGCCTTATACCTCACCAAACACTCTACATCTCTAATGTCTCCCTCAAAGAAAAACTCACCCATAAAGATGCTTAAATAGGGTGTTACAAATTAAGTCACACAAAAACCCTAACTGACAAGGTCCAAATGAGAATACAAAGTTACCTCCAAGGTAACAACATTTAACCTATGATAAAAAAGATTAAATACACAAAATTCTCTAATACAAATATGTGAGTCACAAACCAACATTTGTCAGCGAAGGCCGCTCAATCACTACAAACACAATCTAGGTGGGAAGATTTCTTGGCACCAATAAGAAAATAGATCATATTGGTTCCTATGTCTCGGGACACATCCTTCTCTTTTTGCGGTAGTGCTAACAATGAAGCAGTTGATTTATTTGCTAAGCTCGATCCGCCTCAAAGCTTATTAGATGGTTGTTTTTCTGCCTTTCATAAAAAGTAAGAATAAAGAATGATTATTTTGGTAAGATATGTTGGGGAATGGAAATAAAGAAATGGGAAGGGGTTAAAATTTGGGGGGTCCAAATTAAAGAGATAAGAGTGAAAGTTATTAGGTTGTCGTTTATATGGTGCAGCCAAATCTATGAACTTTTCTGTGTGTTTTTTTTTTTGGGTGAGAATTTGTGACTGCTTTTTTTACTTGCAAACGTGTGTGGAAACCATGTTTTGATTTTGTTTGTTTTTGTAAAAAAAGAAAAAGAAAAAAGGAAAAAAGAAAAAAGAAAAAGGAAAAAAAAGGAGGTAAGAAGATTGTGGAGTATCAAAGCATACAAAAATATATATGTGGGGATAAAAAAAAGAAATCAATCCCACCGCTATTTCCACTATTCTTAAAGAAGATAGTGACATGAAAGTTCCACAATTTCTAAGCATAATTTTCTCTATTTTTTAAGTAAATGAAATTAGCTCATTACATTGGTGATTATGAATATACACAATCAAAGTGTTTTAAAAAACAAGAAAATTTTCAAAAATCACAAAACTTTGGATTAAAATCAAATGCCAAACATGTTATAGAGATCTACTTGTTTATTAAATGTATAAGAATTTGATGAGTAGCAACATTTTGTCATTTTATCTCATAGCTTTTCTAGTCTCTTCTATATCAATGAGAAAAAAATTAATTAATTCAAATATATTTTTATGTTAGATAGGGTGAATTCTATCCTAATTTAATGTGTGACGAGGTGGAGATCTCCAACATGCTTTCTGAAGATTGTGTCACATATTTGTAAACAAGATTTTGATTTAAATTTGTAAATTGAATTACTCACTTAGAATTACCCATTTGAGATAGATCTGAATTTAGAACTCTAATATCATAATAGATCATGCGAATTCATTTCAAAGTTAAACAATAATGAAGAGAACAGTCTACATATGTTTTAAAGATAACTGATGATGTCTAATATTTTTTTTTAATGAAAGGATTTAACATTTTATTATATCAGGCATAAAAGGTTGGATAATTCAATTCTCTTTTATATCAAACCAAAAACAGTTAAAGTTAAATTATTTTGCATATAAAATGATTATTTTTTTATTAATTAAAAATTATTATTTACTTTCAAAATAACCGACGCACCAAATTCGAATGTCCAAGGTTTAAAATTGACGTTGTGTAGTAATTCTTTAATAAACTTAGATATATAAATTCACGAAATTCAGAAGAGAAAAAGTCAATGTCTATCCTAGACTTATAAGATAAGTGTTCCATTGTTTACCATCTTATTCATATTCAACTGATTCAGCCACTAATTTTATTTTAAAATAAAACTAAATATATCCCTTTTTCATGAAAATAAAATTTGATTAATGCTCAAAATAAATAAGTTTTAAATTTTGAGATTAAAATCGCCATCTTTGCCCTTTTTATTGTATAATTGGATAAAATTTAAATTTTATAATAAAAATAGGTGGTGATTTTGAAAGAAAAACAACCAAAAATAGAAAGCTTCAAATATATTTTCACGTGACCTAGGCATGCCTTTGATTTTTGTTTCTTACCATTTTTCAGTTGGTGCATATATTATTGTATAATTTGGGTTTTTGGACCATTATGTTTCAATTTCCCTTTTCTTTTTCTTTTTTTTTTTTGGATATATTATTTTGGTTTTGTCGGTTAAGTTATTGTATTTACTATTTGATTTTCTTCATATTTGAATTCAAATCTAACTAAATACCCAAATAACTTATTTGATTTTCTTTTTCATCCCGATCTTCATTGGAATCTTTTTCTCATTTTTTGTTAATCTTAAATTTATGGCTTCCAAAATTAGGTTAAAATATTGTAGATTTAAATCATAGTACGAATAACTTTTGCCCATTTTAAAAATTTATGGCTTTTGAGTAAAATGTTAACGCTTTCGAATTTGAATTGATTTAAATCATAGTACGAATAATTATATTATCTTTGATTCAGTTTTTTGTCAAGAGATATTTTTATGTTTAATAATTCATTTTTGAAAATTTTTAAAAATAAAAGGAACATTTTTCAAAAATAAAATTAAGACATTTTTCAAAAAACATAATTAATTTTGACAATTCTTCTAGATAGACCAAAAGAAGAAACGTTGGGCCGTTGGCCAACATGTGTGGTTTGGCTGAGCTTTGTTGATGTATCTAATAATCTCATTTCTACTCAGTCACTATTTAAAAAAATTTATCCGATTAATCAAATCTAAAACGTTATTATAAATATGATCATTTTTGAAAAAAATTAATCAATATAATTACTGATATTAATAAATGTTGTCACATATTTTCTTATAATAATGAATATTTATAATAGAGTATTAAAACGTATCAATAATTAATATTATATTAATAAGTATTTATAATATAATATTAAAATATATTAATGATTATGAGGACAAATAATTTGAAAATTTTCCACAAAGAATCCATCTAATATAATTTTTATTTATTTTAATTTCCACGCAGCTACTTAATGGGCTTTGAAGATGGTCCAAAAAGGATTTATTTGAAGGCCCAAGAATTTTGTACTAATTATTGGCCGTGGCCCAAAATATTTGTTATTGGGTCAACTAGACAAATAACTAAAATTTAGAAACTAATTAAGATCATACCTAACAAATTTTGGAGTTTAAATTTATGTCCTTTCTTATTTCTAAATTTTATGTAGATTTTTTTAATGATAATGAATTGACAATTGTACCCCATTTCTATTTCATTTATATATTTTTTTAATAAATATTTTAAAAATAGATTCTTTCTACTACCCTTAGAATCTATTGGAATTCAAATAAAATTAAGTAATGATAAAATACTATGTTATTCATAATTAATTTTTTTTAATTTATCGTTTAGGAAAAAGTGAATAAAGTTAGGTTTTTTTTTTTATTTTTTTTTAATTTTTTTTTTATTTGTCTACATAGTTTATTTTAGTGTTCTTGACTACTAAAGATACGTTTTCCTCCATAACCCTTACATCTCCATGTGAGTTAATGTGACTGAAGTTAAATAAAAATAAAAATTTAAATAGGGAGGGATTAGTCACCTAATGGGCTCTTGGATCAAACTGTGGCTTTAATACTCTTTTATTTGTCCGAAGAAAATATAACCCATCCACCCCCATTTACACACTAAAAATTGACCCCGATACCAAAGTTTCGGCTGAAAAATATAGCTTTCATAAACACTTTTATTTGCTTGAAAAAAAAAACTCATCTACCCTATTTACACACCAAAGATTGACGCCGATACCAGTGCCACCGGTGAAAAATCTAGCTGCCATAAACGTTACATAACTCATCCACCCTCGTTTATACATAGAGGATTGACGCTGATACCAGAACTTTCGCTGAAAAATTCGACGACCATATACACGTTTATTTGCTTGAAGAAAACATAACTCACCCACCCCATTTATACACCAACAATTGACGTTGATACTAGAGTTTCGCTGAAAAATCTGACTGTCGAAACAAGTTTATTTGCTCGAAGAAAACATAACTCATCCACCCCATTTATACACCAACGATTGACGCTCATTTATACGCCAACAATTGACGCCCATACCAAAGTTCCGCCATAGATAATTTTATTTGCTCGAAGAAAACATAGCTCATCCACCTCTATTTACACACCGAAGATTGACGCGCCATAAACCCAACGAAGTTCCATTGAAATAACCGATAGAAACAAGACCGATTTAAAAACCCCTGCAAAGTTCCCCAAATTTTTTAACGGAGAGTTACATTTAGAACTTGGAAAGATTGATTTTTTTCGTCACTGATGACTCCCACATCCAAGGGTTCTGTTTGATTCTCTCTTTTTCAGATTTATGCTTCTTGCAGTGGTTGTTGCACTTGATCGACAAGTTTGATTTAAAGCAACATATTGAGATGATGATTACAAAAATGTTTCAGATCATTTATGGAAATCCTAACAAGATTGAGATAAGTGAAGACAACGAATTTGTATGAAAATTGTGAAAATGAAGGAAAGTGAAATGAAACAAGTTGAAAGGGAATCGTAAACTACACACAAAGTTGTCAAAAGTTAGATTTAAAGCGCTTTCAAATAGAATTCTTATAAAACAGAGATTTTATTTTCCTTTGAGTTTTTATATTTTTTAAAGTCGTTTTACCTTCAATGTAGCAAAGATAGGATGGAGGATTTTTTTTTTTTTTTAATCAATTGTTTTACAATTTTTTTAATAGAAAGGTTTGATTACTTTGGAAAGAAAACAGTTCTCTCTCCACCAAGATTTTTTTCTTAGCCATAGATTTAAACTCACAAACAAAATAGCCATACCCTAACTATTTTCTAAAATCTAGTCATTTCTTATCATTTCCCTACGTTTTAGTAATCAAGTATAAGTGCCTTTTGCCATGAAAATCAATAAAATATTACAATTTAGAAATTTATTGATGGGAGCAAAAATTTGTCGTTGTTTTTAGTAAATTATAAACAATTAACTGTATTTATTTAAAAAATATCCTTAATCTCTCCAATATTGCAATATTACCAATAAGGTTTGAAAATCACTCTTAAAATTATAAAACAATAGTTTCTAAAAAAAAAAGAATATATATATATATAGCGATTCCTGTAAATAAATATGTTATGCGTCCCCTCTTAGTATGGGTCCTGTCCCGTACTCTATTTATCGGTCTTAACTGGATCAATTGCTTTGTCGGAACTCTTCCCTAGCTTGCTTCATCTCGCCTATAATCCGATAGTATGGCATTCTTTCTTAAGTAAGAAGCTGTAGTAACAAGGCTTGTTCAAAGAGGTACGGAGGTCAATGAACTATTGATTTGAAAGCGTAATCCGGGCTAATATGTCAAAGCGGTCATCTGTGGCAAAGGTTTCTTATGGAAAAGGGTCCTGTCTTTCAATCACTTTAATCGGTTTATTCGTTATTACCCCTTTTCTCAGATGAACACTTCTCTCGATTGACTATCTTGATGTGGAGGGGCTGGAACCCCCTTCTTCCAGAACCAAGAGTTCTAGTTTTCCTAAACCAACGGATCATCTTTTTTCACATTTCCCTCACTACCGAATCTATTCCTCCCACGGCTGCTAGAAAGCAATTAAAGGCCTGCTCCGAAAATGCTGTGAGAAAGGGAATGCTGATCATATACTTGTGAAAAGTATTGATCATATTAAAATAAAAACTGACAATAATGTAAACTTTGAAAAAATAAAGAAGCGAAATTTAGGAGTATTTTATTTATTTACTTATAATTTAATATTTGTTAAATGAGAACTCAAAAGCTGAAAAAATGTTGTAGGGCAAGGATGAAGATGTTTTAAAGGGTTTTCATCTCCACTACTCATTTTAGTTTTTATATATTACCTAATAACTAAGAAGTTACCTAGAAAGATTGGTAGCTTGTTGATTTTATTATTTGATGATAATTCAGTTAACGCCACAATTATAAATTCGATTATGAAAATTGATATTTGACTCTCATTTATTTGAGAGTAGTAGTACTTTTTAGGTAAAGTTTGTGGTCTACTAGTCCAATTTATACTAAAAAAAAAAAAAAAAGCAATCACAAAAAATTGATTTAATTTCACTTTTGTTATAAGTTAACCCTTTATTTTCAAAGGATAAAAAATTATTTCTTAATTTTTAGTGAACATTTGGTTCTATATTTTAAAATCTAACACTTTAATAGATAATGCGAGTTCTTGTTTGTCTTTTTAATTTTTTTTAATAAATAAATAAATTTATGCTTAATATATTAGAATTTAAAATAAGTCTTTCTTTTAAAAAGAATTTCAAATTAGTCTTTTTTTTGGCAAAAATTAAATTTAGTCTTAGAAATTTGTTGTGTAACTTCTTTTTTTTTTTTTTTGTTATTTATAGGTTTAAAATAAAATATTGTTAAAATTTCAAATAACTTATTTGATTTTGAAATATAAATATAAAATAAAAACTTCACCTAAAGCTTAGAAAATTAAAAATAAATATATGTACTTTTCCGAATAAAAAAGGAAAATTGTAATGAATAGACAATTTTAACAAAATAATTATAAATGTAATCAAATTTAAAAATATTTACATTTATAGTCATAAATATAGATCAATACTTTATTATTAATACTCATTAATATAATATTACAGTATTGTGTATTACATAATATTATGTATTATTTTTAATATTCTTGACTATGGTTAATAAATATTTTTAATCGTGGTCAAATTTATAATTATTTTATGAATTTAATTAATCTCATAAATTTTCATAAAAAAATGTTCGAAGTAAATGTTAAACATTATTGAGTCACTCCTATTTTAATCAGATCGGTTTTTTTTTTCATCACCAACACCTTTAGTTTATTATTATAATAACTACTATAGCATGCACGTGTTTATTTTAATTTTAAATATCACTTTTTTTTTATTAAAAAAAAAAAGTTAATAAACACGAAAGTTTGAAACAAAATGTTACTATTTAAGATCTGAAAATAAAAGAGTTGATTTAGGTTTTGATATATATCTTGAAAATTGGGTGGTCTTGTTTGTCTGTTAAATGTACATATCCACAACAAAGTGGATTGGACAGGCTTTGTAGGTTGTCTAGCTACTGAATTTACCACTTGTCATTACATGCATATATGATTTTCTATGATTTGGTGTCACAATATTAACTTCAAATTTTAATTTTTATATATATTTTTTAAAGCATTAACTCCAATTTCACACCACATGTAATTTTTTAGTTCAAACTACTATTGGAGGAGGATTCAACCATGCCTTTTTGTTCTCCAAAAAAAAAAAAAAAATCATAACTTTTTGGTCATGAAATTACAATACTACTGTTGAATTAATGCTTTTATTGACCATATGAGTAATAACCATTCCTTTAGTTATTTTCAAAAAAAAAAAAACAATTCCTTCGCTCTGTTTTGTTCTTATTACTATATAAAATAAAATTGAACTTCCAAATTAAATCTTCTCTATTGTTTTTTTTGGAAATTTAAGCATATAATCATATGAATAATTTTTCCAAAAGTTTAAGTTTAGCCAATTAAACCTTTTAGGTAGAATTTATTATGCCAACAAATCAATCTCGTTGTAGTACACTCATATTCCAAGAGATGAATTAGGTTAACAAAATTAATGGGCATTGAATTTATGCCTAAAGTTGAAAATTTTAGATTTGCGTAACTTATGCATTTTAAATATCTATGAAAATTATAGAAATTAAGAGTGTTTAACGTTGATTTGTGATTTTATGTTTATAAAAAATAAAGTTTCATACCATTGAGATATATGAGATCATATATATTAACATGAATATAACTCAATCGGTTAAAATATTTTTATTGTAAGTTAAAATTTTTTTCTTTTATACCTATGTCGTATGTGGAACTTTAAAACTCTCATTAATATATATAAAAAATAATCTCAAATATTTAATGAATTAATGAAGGTGTGTAATTAAGTTGTGCCTGATTCCACACTAACTACGCACCTTAATTTTTCAAGCATCAACATGTATGTAAAGTGCTTTAAATTGTAAAATGAAACTATAATTTATTTAATTATTGATAGTAATTTCTTTAAGAATATCTACTACTTAAATAAGTAAGTATATATATATATATATATATATATATATATATATATTAGATAATAAGTTGATGTTTGTTGCTTTGATACAAATTTCAAAATTTGAATAGCCTCTCAAATGAATTCCAATAATCCACCTACACAATTATTTCTACCAATGCCCTACAGCAAACAACAGCAATACTTTGAATTGTAGTCAAATTATACAAAGAAAAAGAGTACTCTAAAGGGAACTTTACACAAAGCTGATTAAAACTTGAATTGACAACTGAAAAAACTCAAAATTTTGAAAAAGGAAAAAAAGAAAAATCCCAACAATATTTGCCCCCTCTTTCTCTCCATGGTCCACTTCTGCAAACAATAATGTATAATAATTAACATAAAATTAAGAAAATACCCACTTGAGATTAAGACTAACCCTATATAGTAAGAGTGGTTGAGTGCCATTTAACATAGAACCATCCTTAAATAGGGGATAATGTTGTTTAGATTAATAATATTCTTCCTTACAAAAATAATAATAAGAAATTAATTTTAAAAAAATGGGTGATTAATTAAAGGGTGTAATACCCAATACAAATGGATATGGTAAAAAAAAAAAAAAAAGAAGAAATTAAAAAAATGCATGGCACGCCTTGTCTTTATAAAAAACATAAAGACTCCTTTATTTCTTTTCAATCTTTCGAATTACAAAGCCCAAAAAAAAGAAGAAAAAAAATAATAGAGTGGGGGGCTGAAGTGCTTTTGAAAGTGCTTTTAGATTTAATTAATTTTATAAAAAAGCTTTTTTATTTTTTATTTTTTTTTTCTTTCAGAAAAGAAGCATCTAATCCAGCAGCAGCTTTGGGTTGAGCATGCCATTTTGAGACAAATACTTAGAGACAAAAACACGTATTCTGAGACACAAACAAAAGCATTTCCTTTTCACAATTACACAATTTTAAGAAAGAAAGAGAGAGAGAAAATTCGAATGTTGGTATGTTTGTCTTTGTCATACCATTATTATTGTTCAATCAATAAACCCTCTATATATATCTATGCACTTCCAATTCTTTTTCTTCTTTATTTTATTATATTTTCTATTTTTCAACTTTTTGTGTCTTGTTTTTTCTATGTTTAGCCGAAATGTGTTGATAAACTTTGATTCTCTTGTCCATCTTTATTTATGTATTCTTTTTTAAAAGTTTGATCAAATAAACCTATAACTCATTTTGTATCTTAATCTAAAAAAAAAAAAAACTTATTTTCTATGTTATAACTTTATGTCTATTAAAATCTATTAATTTATGCTTAATATTAGTTATGGGAGAAAATTAGTTCGATATGGACTATTAACTCACCATCAAAGAGGCGTCAATGAGTAAGATGTTTCGATCAACAATTGTCGCTCTAAGTTCGGTTACAAATAAAAAACTTATATGAAAGGATGATCTATTTTGTGAAAAAGGATAAACTATATTTTAAGTTAATATCTAAATTTTTTCTCGACTAAATTACTCTTAAATAAGATTGTTTAAATACCGATTTGAGTGTTGGAGTGGTTGTGACATACCACACTTAATCCTTTTTCTTTTCTTTTCTTTTTTCTTTTTTTTTTTAAAATGTAAGAACGATCATTTTCAAGAATATAAATTTAACGCTGATCCAATAATCAAATTTTTCGATATTAATTCCATGTTATTTGAAAACTATGTTAAAATTATTCCACCTCATGGTTCTTGGGTAAAATTTAAATGAGAAATAATTACAAAGATATTTGAGGCATAAAATTAAAAGTTTTAGATCCTACCTCTTTATATGAACAAAAAAGACATAAGACTAAAGTTTTAGATACATGTAGAATAAATAGAAACAACTCTAAAAATTAGGTTGTACTTTAATGATCTAAAATCATATATTTATTTTGAGTTCAACCACTTAAGAGGTGTGAGATTTCAAGTCATGATCCTATGATCCTATGATCCTATTAATCATAGAGGCACACTTGTCAATTGAATTATTGCTCCATTAACCTAAAATCATAAATTTTAAAATAAATGAATCGATGAACAATTATAGAAATATATTCCATGTCTAACTGCTATTTTATATGAGTTTGGAGCAAATTTTAGATTTGGATCCAAATTATAAAATGTATTTTGTAATATATTCAAAACAATAAAATGTTATCAATTAATTACTATTAACATAATGGTATAAAATAAATTTAGAGGTTTAAATGTCATTTTGTTCTCTAAACTTTTTTTTTTTTTTTTTTCGTTTCTAAACTTTAACTAAAAATGTTTATTTTTCATTTTTGTGTCCCTTGATTTTTAAAATGTCAATGATAGTCTCTACTCTTTTTTTTTAACAATAATTTTAGTCCTTGCAAGCTATATTGTTTTTCCATCTAGTTTTCAAACTTCACAATAATGTTTGTCTCGTGATTAACACATTAAAGTTAAAAGGATCAATATTTTTTCTTAAAGAAAATTTTCAAAGACAAAATGATATTTATACGTCCAAAGATAAAAAAAAAATAGAATATATTTAAAAGTTTTAGGATCAAAATGAATATTTTTGATAAATTTAATTAGAGACAGAATAGAACAGTTGAAAGTCAGATTTTATTTTATACTATTGTATTAGAAAAGTTTTAATTAGAGACAGAATAGAACAGTCGAAGAGTTTACTACCCTAAGAAAATATTTATTAAAGTTCATATCTTTAGACAGAAAAGATTAGTGATCGAGTGGTTTCATTGTTCTCTTATTATTTGAGAGCATTAGTGCCATGTATGTAGAATTTGTTAAAAAATTATAAATTGAACTCATAATTTTTTGAATTTTAAAATATTTTCTTTATCACTGGACCAATTTATGATAGTCTTTATTGTTCATAATTATTGGTGAATTAAGTATGTAGAAGTTAGTTATTTATGTGTCAATAATGAAAGTACTGTGAGTTAAATGTATGATCAGACAAAAAAAATCACATTATTTACATATATTTAGTTATTTCTACATACTTAATTTGTCAGAGATTATGAACAATATGAGCTGTTTTTTTTTTTTTTAAATTATAGAGACTAATTAAACCGAACTAAGTCATACTGACATGATATATGACTTGATAGTTAAGAAGTTACATGTTCAAATCCTCTATCCAAAATGTAATAAAATTAAAAATATTAAATCATAAAAACTAAATTATATTCTAACTTTCTCAAAATTAAAGAGACTAAATTCTTACTCTATCAAACGAGGTCCAATTAGTTATCAAATGATCCTTTTTTTTCATCCTTCAAACTTCCAAGTTCTATATTTGGAAATGCAAAGTTCCAAGTTTGTAAGTAGTTGATTCTCAACTCATTCTCATAATCTCCTAAAATTACTATATCTATGTCTCTTGGTAATTCCCATATGGCTCTATGAACCTCCCCATCTCATTTGTTTTTCTTCCTCAAACTCTAAAACCAACAAACACCACTAAAGAAAAAAGGCAAAAGAAAAAGAAAAAGAAGAAAAGAATTAAAAAGCTAAGCAAAGGGGGTCTCCATCATCTCCAAAGTTAAAGAAAAGGAGATTGCTTTTTGGAGACAAAGTGACAGAGCATCATCAAAACCTATTATTCCTCCAAACACACCCTTCCATGTGCTATTTAACAACATTCTCTTGTTTTTTCCTCCCTACCCTTTTTCACTTTCCCCCCCCACCCCCCTCTAAGATTTCTTTTTCACCCCTTTTCCCCTTGTTCTTTTCCCCCTTCTCCAATTATTCCCCCAAATCTCATTCCCCATTTTCTAATCATTTACCAATTCAACCAACCCTAAAATATTACTCATTATTATTATTATTTCAATTTATACCCCTTTTTCAATTTCATTCACATATCACCCGAATCCGACATACACCTCAATCATATATTCCTTTTCCTTTCCCTCTCTCTATATATACTCCCAACCAAACCCTTTTCCCTCAACAATTTCAAAAAAAAACACACACACACACACACACATTATTCCTTGTTATTATTGTTTTGTTTTTGTGTTCTTGTTGTGTTTTTCAATGGGTAGGCATGAATCTAACCATGACACATCTCTTGTTGTTCATTCCTCTATTGCTCTTCTTCAAGAGAGATTTAGACAACTTCAAAAAGTTAAGGAGATGAGAGAGGAGAGGGAGCTTCTTAGATTGATTTCTCTTTCAAACCCCAAAAACAATGCCTTGTTCAATGCTTGTGTGCTTCTTGACCCTTCCGTTGCGCGGTTTTTCCCCCATCCCGAGTTGATGACGTCGACGACGACAATGTCAAGTTTGCCTCAAACGTCTCTGTCGCTCTGGCCTACATCACCTAAGCTCGACGGTGACGTGCCACCATTGATGAACTTGTGGCCGATGGATAACACTACTAGTACTACTACTTCGTCGTCGTGTGATAGCGCTATCTCATTGATTAGTAAACTAGATCATGAGTCAGACTCGGATACCGATGTCGATACTTCTCTTCACTTGTAAACACCAAACTTTCACTTGATCCAGTCTCGTACTAGGGTTAATTATTATATCATCGGTTAGTATTGTTGTGTTATTGATCAAAATCTTTCATCTTGGTCCAACTATCAGAAATCACTCGCACAACCATGCACAATAGCAAAGCTAGAACCTTTTATAGAGTGAATCAAAATTTCACCTACTAACTTATATACATAATATTATCGCATCATTTTAATTATCAAATGAATAACTAAGAAAGAAACTTAAAATTTGTGTTTATCGATCTTTTATATCTAAGAGGAACCAAAATCTCACATTGCTTAGAGAAAAAAGATTATAGCCAGAGCATATCTATTAACATGAGACTTTTTGAATAATGATGAAAAATAAAACTATAAGGATTAAAGTTTAAAATGAACAATATGATATTAATCTGAAGATATATAAAAGGTCCTTGTCCTTAATATATTATTCAGTCCTTTTTTTCAGTCTGCCTTAATGCTAGATAGTGATCAGTTGGTATGATGACAAAAGCACTAATCATTAAGAAATGATATGGGCAATGGTAGGTATATTTTTATTCCTAAAGAAATACAATGTATATGATAAAATAATTCATATATCTTATAAAATGTAATGACTTCTCTTCATCTTTTCAATGTAGGATCTTCAACAACCATAGAATCGATCGAACCTTGTCATGTCGTAAACTTAATTGGGGATATTGAATGGAAACCCACTTAACGTTTATATACGAATAGAGACAGAAAAATGTAGTAGATAGTTGGTAGCCATTAAAACATAAGTCCAAGAAAGAGAGAATTTGGGTAGGGGAATGTGGAAATTAGGTAATGATTTTGTTGGAATGTGAAGGAATATTTTTGTGAATGTTTTTAGGGTTTAGAAAGGCACGTGAAAAATGAAAGAGATCAGTGAACAGAATGTCCCACCACAAAACACAACACAAACAGCAACAACGTTATTCAGAGACTAACAACCAATCATTTTCAGACATTGGATTTCCCCCAACATCCACCCCCATATTTTGGGTCTCTCTCTCTCACTTTGCCTCTTCCCTAATTTTGTTCATATTTTTATGTAATATTTTTGCCCATCTAAATTACTATAGATGTTTGTTTCATATTCTAGAATCCCTTCACCCCTTCTTTCTAAACATCTTTTTGTAGTATGTGTGTAAAATTTTCATTATTTTATACATTCGTTTTTATGATAGAAAATGAGAGATTCGTCACATTACATATTTGAGAACATCTGAATTCGCTCCAAAATTACACGGAAGATGATAATGAAGAATTTTACAACTAAACTTACTTATAAATTTCAAATTTGCGACCTTCAAAGAGTATATCTTAGAGACCCTAAATCTCTACTAACAAAGTTGCCTAGAGACATTTATTTTATACCTACAAAATAATTGCTATGGTTTTCTTTTTCATTTTTTTTTTATATCTTATTTTAAATCTAAAACTTTCAAATTTATTCCTTTCATTCTATAATATTCTTTACACTTAAAAATCATTATATAATAAAACATTGTATTTTTATAATTGCCAGTTTGAAAATAACAAAAGGGGTTACATTGACAAATTAGATTTAATGCACCAATATTAGATAGTGTAGTGTGGAACATGTGCCTCTCAAGATGGTGCCTCTTTTGGACTACAAATTTTGAATCGAATCTCAATACGTTCGTTTGGGTTTAATGGATTCTGATACCATTTAGATAGTGTGAACATCCATCTCAAAACCAATTGATAATTAGAGGAGTAATCTACCTATCGTATAAATGTTTATTGGATTCTCAACTTTTCCAATATAGAATAATTCTAAGATCTTAACAACCAACTAGAAGCATCCGCAACAATATTTAATTCACTAAATTTGTAGGATGGTAATGAATTTTTGTAAATAAAAACAGTTTCATGAAAGATG
Source organism: Sechiopsis laciniata (assembly GCA_037833695.1). Lineage (NCBI taxonomy): Eukaryota > Viridiplantae > Streptophyta > Magnoliopsida > Cucurbitales > Cucurbitaceae > Sechiopsis > Sechiopsis laciniata. The sequence goes on from JBBMKA010000026.1 coordinate 3,526,137, forward strand.
ATTTCAAGAGTAATCCTTATATTATTCATATAGGAGTTTTTAGGCCAACATGAAATTTGTTGTTGGTAGTAAAACACCGATTCTCTTCTCGATATTAAATGTTGTTTTCAAAGAGGTTGCCTTAGTGAAAATAGAAGGGTTTTGATACTCATTTCAATCTCTAATCTCTCAAAGATCTTCCTTTATTTGTGCTTCTTACTATTTAGGTTTCTCTATTTGTCTTTAATTTGAGTGCTTTTTTTAGAAACTTGATATCAAATATCAATGATATAATAATGGTGGTATTATTGCTCTTCTAAAGTGGAAAACCACGTTTAAATGAGTTAATAAATATTTGTTTATGTTGGGTGGGTTTCATATTGCCATCCATCATAATTAAAAGGGGTTGGAATATGCGACATTGAGAAAATGTCTCAAACCCTAGCGACAGAAAATTGATTAAATTAAACGTCCACTCCCACTTATAATCTTTAACTTTCTTTTTAATCCTACAAAATTTGAATTCATCTGGTTAGTTGAGCTTATATACATTCCCTCTTTCTCTGATTTATAAAAATTATTTTTTGAATTAGAAAATTAGAATATTTGACATCTTATTCAAAAGTATATCACGAAATTAATCTCACAACGTTGAGTTAACTTTCTCTTTGCTAACAAAAATATTTCTTTCCAAAAAAAGAAAAAGAAAAATTATATATATATGATTAAACTAGCACGAAATATTAATATATCATAAAACTCAGAACTTTAAATATGAATTTATGAGTAAGAAGAAGTTTAAAACTCTAACATCCCAACTAATGTTAGAACTAAAAAGAATTACGGAATGGACATACAATATAGATAAAGTTGGGCTGCGACAATGGCCCAATATATTGGGCCTTATCTGCTAGCCCATTTTTTCTTTTAGTTAAACAAATACAGAGTAGAGTTTAAACATTCAACCTAAAAAAATGTAATATGTAATTACTTTATTCACTAAATTAATCTTAAACCGTTTGTTGAAAAAAAAAAGAAGAGAGGCTTAAATCGAGATGTAATATGCAATTTTGCATAACAGCCAACAATTCAAAAAAGGAAAAAAGAAATAAAAAAAAGCCTATGGTAGAGGATATAAAAGTTGACTAAAATAAGATGAACACTAAATTTCAAATAAAATAGAATTTAAACCCTGGTATAACTTTTTTTTTTTTTTTTTGATGTCACCCTTGTATAAATTCTTATTTGATATTATTCTTTCAAAGGAAACCCACTTTCACTTTATCCTAACACTATAGTATAACTTTTCGAGTTTAAATTTAAAAACTTACATCGGTTCATAAATATTTTATTTTTTGTTTTTTGTTTTTAAAATTTAAGTCTATTCTTATTCAAATTTTTTAAAATGTGTTAGACATTTTCTACGATATATCCATCTTTTCTTAAGAAAATAGGTGAATGTTAACCAACTTTTAAAAATAAAAACAGGTTTTTTGAAGCTACTTTTTTTTGTTTCTAAATTTAGGTTTGGTTTCTACAAATATAGGTAAAATGTATATATCCAAGTAAGAAAAAACATATAATAAGATATTTTTGTAGGCTTAAATTTCAAAAACAAAAAATAAAAAATTAAATGGTTATCAAATGGGGCCTTAGTATATGTCTAACAATTCATTTAAGGGAACGTGAAAGGGACGGTGACCTAATAGTTTCATTATTTAGTGGTAATTCAGTTCAACAACATAGTCATAGGTTCGATCCCGAAAATTAATATTTGACTTTTGTTTATTTGAAAGCAGTAGTACTCTCTTTGACGATAATGTTGAACTGAACGGATTAATCAACTCAAGTCAGACTATGTACACTCTTATCAAACACAATCTTCTTATTTTGAAAAGTAGCTTCCCTCCCACAGCCCTAAATATCCAAATATTAGTTCCAAAATGATCGGCTTCGGCTCCCTTACTCTAAGCCATAAATTCTCAATATATATATATATATAAAGTCTCAACTTTCAATTAACATACTAATCCTTTTGCCAATAATAGTAGAGTTATAGTTGCACAACCTAGTAAATCAAGAGGTTACGGTTTGAATCCCATGCCTTTTGAATAAAAAACATACTAATCTTTTTTTTTTTTTAAATAATAATTAACATGCTAATCCTTCATCAACCCATATCTTAATTTTTAATCCCATCTACATTCTGCATAACATTTCTTCTTCCAACACTATGGTCTGATTATATATTACATTGTACTAATGTCTTATATTTCTTCTTATATATTTATCAAAACAAAAATTCCTTTTTATATAAACTAACCGGCATTCTCGTTTTATTTTAGTAAAAAGTTGAAGAAGCATAATTTTGTATGAACAATACTTTTTTGTGAATTTGTATGAACAGTACCTGGCTGCACATAAAAATGGGTAAGTATTCTCCTATACATTTTACTCTTAAATTTTTCACCGTTAAGAGAGAAATAAAATCTGTAGGAAAATACTTATTTATTTCTAAGTAATGTTCTTCTCTTAATTATAACTAATTATAACTAAGGTAGGAGGTTATTATTATTATTATTATTATTATTTTGAGTTTTATACCCATTGGAGGTGGAGAATTCGAGTTTATAAGCTATACATTGATGCCGTTAAGTTACGAGGGATAAATAAACACAATTATTCACATATTTTCTTAACAATTGTTAAGGGTAAAAAATAAAAACAAAAACAAAAATTGGAAAAAGAATGTAATTGAAAATTTTAAGGTTTTTAGGTAATTGTAGGCTCCGTTTGATAACCATTTGACTTTTTATTTTTGGTTTTTGAAAATTAAATTTATTTTTATTCCTATTTTCTATAATGTGCTTCATCTTTCTTTCATCTTTCTTACATATCTAACTTTCTTTAAAAGGATATGTGAATGCTAATCAAATTTCAAAAACTAAAAATAAAATGGTTATCAAAACCTTAATTTTTTTTTTTTTTTTTAAATACATCAATGATTTGTGGGTGGAGGGATTCCTCGATTCGAACATTCTCTTAGTTAAGAATATATGACTTGAATTTATTATTATTATTTTTACTTTTTAAAAAAATTTTGCTTGAGCTCGTTTTAGCCAGAAAGTCTTCTACTAATAAAATTTAAACTAGAGTTAAAATAAAATTTTAGTCTATATATTTGAAGATTTGTTGCAGAATTTTCAAAATTTTGTCCATGCACTTTTTATAGAAAAAATGCTTAAAATTAGATCTAATATATGTTTCTTGTTAATTTTTCTTAAAATAATTATTCTATGTTGGCTTTTCTCTGTACTATTTTAAAATTTATTCACATTTTTATACTATTTTTTTCTTAAAATAATTATTCTATATTGGCTTTCCTCTATATTATTTTAAAATTTATTCACGTTTTATTCTGATTTTTTTTATTAAACAAATTTTGATTACAAATTAATTTTAAGTTTATTAAAAAGAATATTTCTAAGCATTTTTAAGGTACAAATATTAAAATTTAGGATTGAAAATGGAATAAATTCTAAATATAACCTAAAATGAACAAAGAAAGTTGTTCTTGTTTTTTGTTTTTTGTTTTTTTAGATTATAACAATTAAGGGTGTGTTTGAGGCAAAGGGAATGGTAATGATTAAGGGGGGAACAATAATGAGGAGGAAAATAGGGAGGAGAATGATTATGGGGTAGTGGTTATTTGTGTTTGGGATGGAGATCATGATTATGAGGAGAATGATTATTTGTGTTTTGAGATAGAGGTAATGAGTATGAGAAAAATAAAATAATGAATATGACGTGAGTGAAAAATAGTGATGTGATGTATGAAAAGTTGTTGGAGACAGAATCAAAAGTAGTTAGAGTGAGAATTAAAAAAGTGATTTTTGAAAAATATGATTATGGGGGAATGATTCCCGATAGAGATGTCCACGGGGCGGGGTGGGTCCGGAGAATGGCTTCCCCGTCCCCAGAAAAATTTATAGGTTCCGTTTTTTTTTTTTTTTACATTTTAAAAATATTTTTTGGGACAATACTTTTAAATAATTAGATTTTCTTAAAAAATATCTATAAATTTCAACTATAATGTTAATTATTAAAGAAA
>JBBMKA010000026.1:3530326-3543205 GCA_037833695.1 Sechiopsis laciniata
AAAACCATTTTCTCTCTCTAATTAAATCTCACCTCAAACACTCTAATTTGCTTTCTCTCTAACTTTACCTATAAATGGTAAATGTAAATAATGCATTCTAAATCCCTCATTTTGCTACATGGCATCAATGAGTATTTACAATGAATAAAATGTACAAATAAGATTGGTTTTACTAGATCAAATCTAATTAAAACCCATCATAATATTTATGGTTATTCAATTAATATTCTATTAATATAAACTTTGACTATAAAACAACTTAGCCTAAAATATAAAATTAGCTAAAATTAAGCAATGAATTTAATGTTTCTATTTAATTTAATTAGTAATAAATCTAGGTTTAAAATAGTCATAATAAAATTCTTATTTAAACCAATTATTAATTTGTCATTATTAGTTAATATTGAAACTAAATATCACACCTACAATTCTTAATCTTCAGCTCAGCCATAGATTCCCAATTTAAAACCGAAACGATAGGCTCTTAACTTTCCATTAACGTACTAATCCTTAATTATCCCATATACTAATCCCACATTTTGGATAACATTTCTTCTTCCAACACTACGAGCTCAATCTCGAGCTCCATTCGATCCACATACTCAACTCAACAACAATGGCCACCACTTTCAAATCCCAAATCCACCTCCCAATCTTCCCCACTTTCAAAACCCCACCAATTTCCCCCCCTTCAATTCCAATCAACCCCAATTCCCGTCGGAAAACCCCTTTCCGGCCACTCGCATCCTCTCCGCCGCCGCAATCTCCGCCCAAATCCCTCAAAATCCCTCACCCATCGGATTTGAACACAATCGAAGCAAACCCAAGTGAGAGCTCGCGGTTTCTGATGATCGGAGCCGTGTCGGTCGGCGTTGCTCTGTTTCTGATGGGCTGTGGCGGCGATAGGGCGTTGGCTTTGGGCCCTGAAGGGCCGTTGGTGGAGGAATTTTGGGATAATGTTCGAAGATATGCGATTTACGCTGTTACTGTGAGTACTGGCGCTCTTTACACTATCTTTTTGCCCATTTTTGAGCTGCTGAAAAACCCCGTTACTGCTGTTCTTGTTTTGGCTATTTTTGGGGGTTCTATTTTCATTATGTCTCAGGTTCTTTCTGCTATGGTTGGTGTCAATGAATTTTCTTATGATTATGCCTATTGATTAATGATATGAAGTTTCTGGATAATTTTTCATTCTTGTTTTCTTCTTTTTCTTATCAATCTTATATATATTATTGCGCTAAATTTTTCTCCACTCGCTTGGAATATAAGCTTGCTAGACTTTATGATTATATCCCAATTGTGTCTGCAAAGATACGAAGGGTTCAACTGGGTGGCCAGGTTATGTTGCTTTCTTTTATTATATAAAGATAATGATTTAGATTTGTAATGCAACGTGTTTGATATATCCTTTAAATAAAATCATTCATGGTTGTAATGTCATGAACACTCTCTAAATAAATTTGGTTGATAACGAGTCAAAATTTATTTAGATAAAGAAAACCATATGTTTTTCTTAGTTGCTGAATGTCCGGGCCGACTTATGTGCAACTTGGCTAGTCTCATAGAACATATTGCCTGATCCTACCCTATAATATTTGGATGCTAAAGAAAGCGATAGGAAATTTTATTTCCAGGTAAGTGGCTATAAGAATTGAAATAAGTAAACCATATGTTAGAACGTTGATTTCATTATATATAAAATGTTGGAAGGCTATGTTTTGCTTGTTAGTTGTTACTAAAGAAACTAAGGAAGAGAATGAGCTAAGATATGTGATTTCATTATTTGTTCAATACAACGAAAACCTTACAGAATGCTCACTTAAATAGAGCTTTAAAAAACTAGTTAACAATTTTTTTATATCCTTGACTGTCCTGACCGGCTTAAGCGTACCTAGATTATTGTCACAGCACATAGTTTCTGACCTTATAACATTTGGATATGAAGAAAAAAAGAAATTAATTCCTAGGTAAGTAATCACCTTGGATTCTTTAACAACTCAACTACAGCAGAAATTGCTAGAACTAAGCTGAACAGTAATGTAAAACCGATTCTTTATTAGCAATAAATGGCTACAACAATCTGAATCTTAATATACCCCTAAAACTTATGGTTGAAGAAGTCATAAGCTTGCCTCTTAGGGTGCTTTCGTGAATAGATTTGCAAGCTAATCCTTAGTGGATTCCAAATAGACAGAAATGTCAAACTTTTTTTTTTTGATAGGAAACAAAACTTTCATTGATGAACGAAAATTACAAAAGATCATCTATATCATGATTATAAAAGAAATGTCAAACTGTTTCTTGAACAACAAACCAACTCTGAGTAATTACTATGAGATTTTCTAGCTTTGTCCTCTGAATATCTGTGATAAATTCCTGATTATAATGGAAAAAAAAAGTTCTTTACTAAAATATCTCAGAATTGACAGAGAATAGAGTATACGAGATTCTACACTGATGGCTTGATCTATAAAAAGTGAACTTCATGACTTACCAAATGGTATTATATGAGAAGAATGGATTCATATCTCAATCATGTATTATAAATTTATATATATAACCCAGAAGATGAAATTCTTAGAAAACTAAATGACAATTCACAATTCTGATGGGGCACATGGGCTGGTCAAGTTAAGAAGAACAAGTTACAGAAGATACAGAAAGAGGGTAAGGAAAAGTGTTAGCATATTGAAAAGACAGAGTTTGACCAGGACCAAGAGCCTTGCCATTGTTGATAAGGCAATCATCATAATCTAGTCTCTTGAAAACTCTAGGATTCACCAATCTGGCTGAGCTGAACCACCCACATTTGACATGAATGTTGGAGATGCTGCAGCCTGAAGCACACGAATTTAATATCTGAACACTGTATGCTGGAATCCCATCAGGAAGTGGAGATTTTTGGCCTTGAAATACTAGGACGTCGTCTTTCGAACATTCCGATCCAATTCGGTTCATCTCTCTACCTATTCAGAATGAGATTCATAGTATATAAGTAAATGACAACATTAGATGATGCGATCAGTGAAATTACAAAAGAGAGAAAGTACTATGGATTAATTTTGTGCGGGCTTATTGTTGGAACGTTTGGCTGGAACGAAAAAGACACATTTTTCAAGACAAAGATACTGGCTTTGCTAGATTCTTTGAAAATATTGCTTATTGGTTGTTACTTGGTGTAAACAAATTTCAATCTTATAGTTTTCACACCCTCCTATCTAATTGGAGAGACCTCTTGTCAAACTCCCTTTGGGTTCTACCCTTCTTTTGTAATTTCATATATGGATGAAATTGTATCTTATCCAAAACAATGTTGATGCTATTAGAATGACATACGAGTTCCTCCTCCCACATTTATAGCTAGTTCATGAGATAATCCATATGCAAGCCCTCTCTTTTAGAAACTTAAGTTGGATTTTCAAATTCTTAAACGTTATAAAATTGTATTTAGTGTATTATCTCATTGCAAACAAGGTTTAAAACCTGATCCAAAACCTATGTAACACTTTCATCTATATTGATGAAAATGTTTTCTGTTTGTTATAAAAAAAAAAAAAGAAGACAAACATTAGATGATGCTATCAGTTTTGTCAATTTCGAAGATTCTTACTACTGATGGAAGATTGAAGAGACATCCAAGCAATTCCACTGCTTGTTTCTCTTGCAGCCGCCTCAACCATGAAAGCTGAATACCACAAAAGGAAAAGAAGGGTACAAGTTAAAATCAAAAGGACAAGAAGATCCATGAGTAGAATAGAACGAAGAAAAGAAGTTACCAAGAAACCATGAAAACCAAACACAGAACCAGCAAAATTTGCAGAAAACAACACCACCACAATTCATGTCTGGTTCCCCTTCTTCAGAATTAGCTTCAAATTAGAACTGTATTAAGGAATGAATGATGAAAGAGGAGGAGAGTAAAAGGGGAATCTAAAAAAAAACATGAGTGGGATTGAGCACACACGTGTATCCAATCAGTGTCTTGTCTGGCTACCTAGTTGACTAAGTTAGCAAGAGTCTATGAAACTGGTGAGGATTCCGATGAAGAAAGGAATGTGAAAAACAGAGGCTGCTCCAGCTCCATCCGCTAAACCGGGGCATGTCCGCCATTAATGGAGGGTAAAGAAGGGGAAAGGTTTTAGCTTTATGGTCCACAGAGCCGCCGCCAAAAGCAGAGGATGTCGGCTTTTGATGTGCGGCTTCATTTATTTAGTTGTCTGTGAAATTGAAAAATATGGGTTTTGAGTACATCTTCTCTCAGTTGTAGTAGGTGGGTTTTGTAAAGAAGCTGTTGTTAGAAGAGCAGTTGGACTTTGAATTTGCACACAACCTCAACCAAACCAAAATATATTTGGTTTTTATTTGCTACTTATGTACAGACATTCTTGTAGATGCTGATTCTGCCAGACTGTATAAATGAACTGGTAATCCGACAAACCTAAACAATCCAACCTAAATTGTAAAAGTTGGATTGGGTTTGAAGCTAAGACGACTTGAAAATTTTGAGTCAATTTTCGAGTTGGTGAGTATTCGGTTTGGTTCAACTTGAATTGAAACCGATATATATTAAATATTACATAATATCAATAAAAATCCTTTGCCTGTTTACAACCATCATGTCACATTGTTTTTAACACAGATTTATGCCAATTTGTTTTATTTCATGTTTTTACAAAGATTTATGTCCCTTTATTTTTATTTTTATGTTTTTAACACATTTATATCTAGATTATTTTTTTGAATTTGGATTTATGTCCAGATTCGAGCTTGAGTATGCCATTTTTATTTTTCTTTTATTATTATTATTATTATTTTTTGAAGTAAACCACTTCTATTTTTTTTTGTGTTTTAACGTATATTTATGCATAAAAAGTCAATGGTAAGAATGTACATAGGTTGGATTGAATTAAATTGAGAGAGATTTTCAACTCAACTCTTATATTTTCGGGTTTAGTTGGGTTGGGTCATCGACTTCGTCCATACATTACAAAAAGTTACCTGCTCAATCCCAATAGCCGCATTTCTCGTTTTGTAATTTTTTTTTAAAACAAAGAGTATATGATGTAAATTGAGAAATCTAACCCGACCAGACCTGAGGATTTGGATTGAGTTTCTAGAGTGAACAACCCAAATTTTCAATTTGATCCAAAAATAACTTTAACTCAATACAACAGAAAATATTGGATTTGGATTGCCTTTCTAAGGTGAACAACCCAAATTTTCAGTTTGGCCAAAAAATGACCTTAGCTCAATCCAATCCAATCCGCCATTGCTCCCAACCCAATCAACTCAATTGAGTTTCTAGAGTGAATAATTGGTCTAAAAATGACTTTAATTCAATCCAACCCAACTCAATTCGTGTGAACCCTAATATGGAGAGGTTTTTCAAGATTAATTAGTTTTTATGCTAAAGGGGACTTAACCCAGCTGGCAACAGTATCATATTAGCAAACACAGAGAGAGGTTTCATAAATGGACACAAAGAATTAAATGATGATGCCTTAATATGCATGGCATTAAATGGTTGCCTTAAAAAAATATTAAATAGTTGCCACGTAATCCTATGTGTGACAGATTTCAAATAAGCATTAAAGTTGAGGCATAGATTAATTGCAATATTTTCTTCTATTTTGATTTTTCTTCTTCGTCATCAATTATAGAATGAGTTTCCTTTCAACTCTAATCGGCATCGTGGAAATGAAAATACAAAGAATATCATTTGTCTTTGGAATAAAAATTATACTTAATAGAGGAACTAATTTGAGGTGTATATAATGATTATAAAAATTATTAATTATTTTTGTGCGGTAGGAATTATTATGAAGAAGAATAACAAAAGATGAATTTACCATAAAAAATGAATATTAATTATGTAAGAAAGAAAAGTGATCCTGAGATAATAAATGATGTCAGGAGGGAAATTGAATAGTGATAATGAAAAAATGAACAATAATTATGGAAAAAAGTTTGCTAAGAGATCTCTCAATTTTTGAATTTTTCTATTTATTAGAATTTGAACATCAAACTGATATTTTTTAAAGAAAATATATTTTTTAATTATGCATTTTAAAACTTAGAAATTTACTAGACATAATTGAAAATTAAAATACTCATGATTTTTTATTTTCAAAATTAATAAAAAAAATTAATTGCGAATTTAAGAGTTCTAACGGCTAAACTCATGATAATTTTTTCTTGTTTTTACCACGAACCCACACAAAGTTCACTTTGTATCTGTCCGCAAAGTTGTCATTTTTAATCAAACAAAAACTATTGAAGAACCATTAAAACCTCCACAATAGCTGTCTTTGTTCTGTAAACTGCTGGTTTTGTTTTGCATTCAATATATGACGGATTCCAAATAGAATCAAACTCTAATATCAATAGTCAACAAAGTTTAGTTCATTTGACATGTATGATTCGATAATTAAAAAGTTACGAGTTCCATATTTCCAAATAGTATACGATATAAAAAAAACGAGTTCCATATTTCCTTTTTTTCTAACTCCCAATTTTTTCTGTCAAAACAAAAAAGGGACCTTAATTTCTTCAATCTCTTCAACAACAAGCCATTTGCCATTATTGAACCATAACGTCCAAATTTGAATCTCAATACGCAACTCGATGTTCAATCCAAAATGACTTGACGAAATCATTAGCCATTACCAACCTACCAAAAGAAAAAAAGAGAGTATAATTTTAATCTTTAAATTTGGAATTTAGTTTCAATATGATCCCACATTAAGACTTGTAATTACGATATTGTTACTCATGGACTAAAATTTGATACTAATAAAATATCATAGATAAAATGGTTGATTTTAAAATGAGGAAAAATTGCCACTCATGAACAAGTACGTAGTCCATACTTAAGAATTAAGTAAGCCACACAATTTTACTTTTCATATATAAATTAATTTTTAATTAAAAATTATGTAACTTACATCATAGCACATATGTATTAAGTATGGACTACCTACTAGTCTGTGAGTAGACAAGTTTTCTTCTTTTAAAATATAGACCAAATAAAAAGTATCACTCAAACTCAAACTTGGAGATTAAAAATGTAATTTTTCCAAACCAAAATTAATGGCGATTTATCTACACAAAACCGGCATTTTTTTTTAATAAAATTTTCGTGTACCTCCACTATTGTCACGGGACATACCGTCTCACCAAATAACTAAAGAAATTCAAAGTGAATTAATTCCTAGGTAGCGCGCTCTTGATCACTAGGTCATTCTAGGATGGTTTACGCAAAACCAGCTAAGTTTTGTTTATTCTCTTGCTTTCTCCTACCTATAAATATGGCTGCCTTCCATTCACAACTTCTTACCTGTAAACTCAAACCTTCCCCTTCTCTGGTTCTCTCTGTTTCTTCCTTAGAAAGAGAGATGGGCATAGCTTTAAAAGGGCTGCTTCATTCAACATGTTATCTCCTTGGCTATGACAATGGAGATCATGTGAAGATGTTAGATGAAGATAGAACTTCAAAAGGGAAAAGGGGTTATGAAGAAATGTGGAGTTCCGGGTTTCAAATGCCTCTTCATTACCCTCACTACAACAAGGAAGATTATCAAAATATGGAGGAATGGAAAGTGGATTTGCTTCTCAAGGAATATGGCTTGAGTTTTCATGGCAGCTTGGAGGAGAAGAGGACCTTTGCAATGTGGGCCTTTATATGGCCTCATCAAGATGAATGGATATCATCTTTTTCAAAATACGATTCGACTGTGTTCCGCTTTGTCATCTGCATTTAGAGTTTTATTGTTCAGCTCAGCCTGTACTTTGAACTAACTATGGTGTTGGTTCCTATTTAACGCATAATGTTTACATCTTCTTTCTCTGTTTTTTTGTTTCTTTTTGGTTTTCAATTCAACATCATTTGAGACTTGAACCCGTAACGAACTGATTACTATGTTAACATAATGTTGCTGGAGTACAACTCCTTTTGCTTCTCTGTTTCTTTTTAGTAGAATATGATATTTTTCATTTTTCTGTATTATAAAGCAAGGCTTCCTTTTCTCTTTCTGGTTGTGTAATGGGTGAAAATAAATAATTGTAAAGTATAATAGAAAGTTGTTGGTTGATATGATCATATTACTTCAATCCATCATCGTTTTCTGAGTTGATTGATGATTTAACATAATTCTAACATGGAATCAAAAAAAATGTTAACACCTGTGGACTGCGAATCATTGTGAAGAAGGTCTTGTGTTGAAACTTCGGCAAGAGTCGTTGATTTTCACTGAAGGTTTTCTACAATCCATCTATCTGAAACAGACCAATCCCACCTGTCTGAAAGAGGACCCAAATTCATTCATTCAAGAATGCTGTCCCATTCATCTAAGTTCTAACTATGATCAAAACATTCAGTGATCAATCAAAACATCCAGTAGACTTTTTACATAGCATCCAAGAATGGTCAGAGTAGGTACATATTTGCTATTAAGAGAGCTGTTCATTCAAATGTTGAAATAAATCATTCATCCATGAATTTAATCATGTATGCTGAGTCGTCTAGAAGCTTGTGAATGATGATGTACAGCGCTGGAGGAGCCTGAGATGATAATTCTGCATCTCTTAAATAGTCTAGCCAGACACACTTATGTCGATTAAGCTTTTGCTATTGTTGGTATAGCCAAGCACGTTGCTATTTACTGAACAAATAAAAACGAGTTAACAATTTGGACAACAATTTACAACTTGAATGTTTGTCTTAATCATCATGGAGTAGCTAAATGGTCAAGAGAGTCTTGGAATGCTAAGAGGTTATGGGTTCAATCCATGGTGGTCACTTACCTAGAAATTAATTTTCTACGGGTTTGATAGGTTAACTACCAGCAATCTCCACTTTTAAGACCAATCAGTTGGGGAACTGCTGAAGTCATAGGAATCCCTTAATTAGAAGCATTAATTGGTAGTGTTCACATTTCTGTTTTTGTTTCTGATTTTTTAGAAAAAGTTATCACAAATAAGAAATATGAAACAAGAACGTTTCCAAACGAGTCCTGCCTCGGTAAGGCGTTGATATTCACAAAACCAATCCCCATTGTTACTCTCAATACCATGGCCATCACTTATGCCTATAGAGCTTTCTTGCCTCCATCTACTTAAATAATATTATTTATGAGGAAGCTGAAAGTAATTCTTTGTAATGAATATGCATAAAGCATGTCTGCATATATAGCAAGCCTGAAGATTCAAATTCCTGACAACAGCAGTTAATCTGTTCACTGTCTGCAATCCACATCACAAACTTTAAACAGAAAATGTTGATGACCAGTAGGTTTTACTATTTGGTGGTAATCCATTTCAACACTACAATCATGTGTTCGATTTTGAAAATCGGTATTTAACTCTCACTTATTTGAGAGTAGTAGTACCTCTACGTAGTATTTGTGGTCCCCCAATTTGTACTAAAAAAAAACATTACAAACCCAAAGTTTATCGGTGATTAACTTAAATATTGCTGACCCATATTTGCAGACATGACAAGAATTTACGTTCAAGTAAAAGAGAAGCATGATTTATAAAGTTGAATGTACATTTCCTAATAAGATTGTTGGATACAAAACAATGTTATAGAATTTCACGCAATCGTATCGTATGCATAATGTACATTAACTGAAAATCTTTTTGTCCTTCTCTTTTTTTTGAAAGACTTTTTGTACTTCTTTTTTGAAGGATACAAAACAATGTGAAATGTACATTTCCTGATAAGATCGTTGTTTGTGGTAACTGATCATATTAAATGAAAAGATGCGTTTCCCACAATCATAATTAGTTTTGTATTAAACTAGATTAGCGTTTGAGGATTGTAAAAGGAAAATCTTTGTTCTGTTTTTAAATATATATATATAGATATGAAAGAAGAAGAGAAGAAAGTGACCGTTACTGTGAAGAAACCGGCTTTGCCGCCTATGAAATTGCGTTTTTGAAAATTTTGCTCAAATGAAATACAGAGAAAAGAAAACCCCATTAACCCAATTCTTCTCCCTCTTTTTTATAATCAATTCCTTAAGCCATTGAACTCTTCCTCTGTTCTTTTTGTGTTGGAAATCGTGTGGGCTTCAAATGATGAGTTACGAGGAACATGTCGGAAGAGAAGAGGTTTCTCTTTCTGTTGTTCATTCTGATCATGTTCTGTTGAAGCTCAACCGTTTGCAGAACCTTCTCGCAGGTTCTTCTTTTCTTTAGATTGGATTCTTTTGCAGTGGAATGTATTCTTCAAAGCGACCTCATTATTATTTGAGTATTACAAAATAAACTCATTCATTTTTTGTTTTTTATGAGAAGCATTGTTGGTTCATTTGCACTTATGAGTTTCCCCTGTTTTTTCTTTTCTTTTTTATACATGGAATGCTCTGTTTTTTTTTTTAAGTAGAAGTGGAGATCTCTCCAAGTGATTTTGTCTTTCATGAACTGATTATATCTCATTGCTCTAGTTGTTGGTGGCACATGGAATGCTCTGTTTTTATTGGACCAAAACTTAAATTTTCGGATTGATCCATTCGTTAACCCGTTCAATCCTTATCCAATTCAACCCATATATTTTTAGATTGAGTTGAGTTTTTTCCTCTTTTAATTTATACCTAAAAAATATATAAAATAATTCTATCCTTTAAACCGGGTTACTGCATTTTTTTAACATGGTAAACAATTTATGTTTTAATTAATCTTACACTTATGTAATATTCTTTTTGGTTCAGGTTGGGATGAGTTGAACTAATAAGAATTTCGCTAAATCGAAAATTGATCAAACCCAACAAAAATTCTAAATAACCCAACCCAACTCAATCTGTACGGATTTAGTGGGTGGTCTGTCATTTTTTTTTGTACACCTCTAGTTTTTAGATTTCTGTCATCTGTGTTATTTTTAATTTTTTAAACTTTTATAACCAAACTTTTGTGTATCAGTATTACTTTCATGAAGCTTTTTTCAAACTTTACAGAGAAGAACAGAGAACTGGGAGCTGCTCACAGTGAAATCAAGGTCTTGAAAGCCACAGAAGCCCAGAAAAACAAAGCTCTAGAAGAGGTTACTGCTTAAGCTTAATTACATATGGGGAATGGATTTGTAACATGTTTTAACTCCTAACTAGGTTTTCAATTTATAATTCTCAGCTGAAAAGTGAAGTTCATAAACTTGATGACAAGCGTAGAGCCACTGAAAATCTTCTTGAACACAAGGTTTGTGGCTTGCCTTTGGAGTTTATTTTACTTCTCCAAACTTGATAAGCTCATAATTCAAGTCATGAAAATGTAGAACCTTAGAATAAAGAGACTAACAACAGAGAAGAAAGATGCAGTGGCTGCACAATATGCTGCTGAAGCTACTCTCAAAAGGGTATATGCAAATCAGAAAGATGATGATTCTCTTACCATTGCATCTTTCGTCGCCCCTCTCGAAGCCGAAATCACAATGTACGAAAACGAGGTGAGCCATGAAACTTGTCTTAAACTATTTCTGCATTACCAAAATGTTAAAGTGTAAGTTGTTTTGGTTTCTGCCTTCCAGGTTGCATTACTGCAAGAGGATAAGAAAGCTTTGGAGCATCTCGTGAAGTTTAAGGAAGCGGCGTTGCTCAAAGCGGAGAGGATTCTGCGAAGCGTGCTTGCGAGAGGTCTCCTTGCTGAGGAAGTTCAAAATCATAACTTTGAGCTGAAGAAACAGTATGAAATTTGCCAGGCAATGATACTTTTTACTTAAACCAATTGCATTTCTCAAAGGCTGGTTGTGAAAAAACTAACCATGTAAACGGATTTACAACCAGGAAGAGAACAGGATCCTGGAGAAAACTAATCGCCAAAAGGGAATTGAGGTCGAAAGGCTTGTCCAAACCATTGAGGATCTAGAGGAAGCCATTGTAGCTAGAGGAGCCACAACGAACATGGTTCGAGATTACAAGCAACAGATTGCGGAATTAAATGTAAGTTTATGGAATGGCTTAACATTTAACATGTTCTTTGATGTACTATCAATTGTCAGTTTATTGACCTTGATTTGAACAAGTATCAGGAGGAAAAGAGGACTCTTGAGAGAGAATTGGCTAGAGCTAAAGTCTCGGCACAACGTGTCACTTCTATGGCGGCTAATGATTGGAAGGATGAAAATGACAAAGTTATGCTTGTCAAGCAGTGGCATGAAGAGAGAAAGATATTGCAGGTACTTGCTAAGCCTGAGTTTGATTTGTAAAAGTTTTGAAATTTTATGGCTTAACTTAGTTTTTGACAAATCAAAGGCAGAGTTGCAAAGAATGAAAGAGAAATTAGATGTGTGTGAAAGAACAGTCCAGGCAGAAACACAACTCAAGGTGATGAAGATATAAATGCCACTTTTTCTGTTCAATACAAAGACATTATTTCAATTTTTTTGCTGAAATCTTTATCAAACTGCAGGAAAAATTCAAGCTGAGATTAAGAACATTGGAAGAAGGGTTAAAGCAAATGCTGATTTCCCCTAAAAAAGAAGGATCCATTAACATCTTAGGCTTTTTGACAAGCAATGGAATGAAAAGGTCAACATCACTGTCAAGGTCTTCATCCATCACCAAAAGCTCTAGCACTCAGCAACCAAATACAGAAAATGAAAAGGCCACTGCACCAGATTTAACTCGATCGAACAGCTTGAAGAAAAAATATGCTTCGGCTCGTGAAAACGTGATGAAAAGGCGAATGTGGGTTTCTGGTAGAAGTGGAGTGGTTGATAATGGTGAAAAGGAAGGCAATGAAATGAGGGGAAACAGAGATGCTACCATAATAGCAGCATCTCAAGAAACCAATGATAAAGAACAGAAGAGAGTCGAAGCCGAAGATATGGTTTCGGGTTTTCTGTATGATAATATACAGAAGGAGGTGATCAATTTGAGGAAGCAA
>JBBMKA010000026.1:3545149-3589392 GCA_037833695.1 Sechiopsis laciniata
AGAACGTAATTTTCTATCGGTGATAGAACGTAATTTTCTATCGGTGATAGAACGTAATTTTCTATCGGTGATAGAACGTAATTTTCTATCGGTGATAGAACTCAATTCTCTATCGGTGATAGAACTCAATTTGAGTTTTTTCTGTTACAAATGAATTAGTTTTGATTTTGTGTTATAGATGGCAATATTTATCATTTTTTGTTATACATGCAAAATCTCCAAGATACTATTTGGGGGATTTTCACTTTCTCAGCTTTGTGTTTCATGTCTTGTTAATTGTTGGCTGTATGTTCTTCACTTTCATTATTAGTTTTTGATTACTTTATTATGCTTAATTTGAAAATCTATTGACTGTGATATCTTTAAGGCTTGTTTCTCAAAACATTCGCAGTGGCCGCCTAAGAGCTTTCGCCTTTGCCAGGCTTGAGAGTTAATGCTGCTTTTATCCTTCCTTGGATATCTGAGTCTATTCTCAAAATCTGAAATAACCCCATATGACTTGTTTGATTTTCTTTTGTTTTAACTGCTATATGCGTGTTGTTTATTTCATAAATCATTTGAAGTTTACAATGATTATGTATTGTAGTCTTGTTTCATAAACTTTATGCATTGTGTGGTTTTCCTTTGTTTAACCTGAAATCATGATGTTTATTTTATTTATCATTTGAAATTGTATTAACAATGATGATATCTTTAAGGCTGTTTTTTCGAACTTTATGCAAGTATTGTTTTATCATTTGATTTGATTAGGATATTTGATCCACACAATCCACACAATCCTTGGTTGTTCTTGATATGGTACTGTGTTGTGAAGATTATTATTTTATGTTATGTACTCTGTATTTTCTTCATTTGTTTTGTTAATTTCTTATAAATGCCGCTTTAGAGTTTAAATAAGAATGCGTGTTCATATTTTGTCTTCTTTGACTAAATAGTTGGTTTATAAGCATCTGGTTTCATTACATTTTTTTCTAATTTTCTGTTAAACTTGTGTTTGGTTTTCAAAGTTTTCCCAGAACGACTTTCACTTTGTCAGCTCTGTATGTCACTTCCTAGTACATTGTTTGCTGGAGTATGTTCAACTCCATTACTAATTTTATATAGTACTCCATCCTGCTTAGTTTTTCTTTCATTTACTATCTGTAAATCTCTTTACAGTGTGATATCTACAAGGCTTGTTTCTCAAAACATTTGTAGTGGCTTCCTGAGAGCTTTTGCCTTCGCCAGGCTTGAGAGCTAATGCTGCTTTTTTCCTTCCTTGGATGTCTGAGTCTCTTTTCAAATTTTGAAATAACTGCATGATGCATTGTTTGAATTTGTCTTTGTTAATGTCTGAGCCATATAACATGAATTCTGACTATTCTAATGATACACTGCTAAATCCTTCAACATTAGTTTGTCAAGAAATCTGTAGCTTGAATAAACTTCTTAATTCAACCCACGGTTATTGATGTTTAAGGCTTATTTCTTAATTTTATGCATTGTTTTGTTTTTTGTTTAAACTTATATCAAGTTGTTATTTATTCTTTGAAATTGTTTTAACAATGATGATATCTTCAAGGTTTGTATTCAAACTTTTTGTACGTTTTGTATTATTCATTTGCTGTACTAAGATATTTGCTTTTGTAGCGGGTAGCAGTATAATTTTTTACTCATGTTTAGTTGCCATTAGTAAGATGTACCTTCTTGTTCAGTTGAATGTGTTGATGATGAGAATTCCTAAGGCTTGTTTCTCGAAACATTCGCAGTGGCCGCCTAAGAGCTTTCGCCTTTGCCAGGCTTGAGAGCTAGTGCTGCATCCTTCCTTGGATGTCTGAAACCATTTAACATCTGCTATGGTGTAAGCCTTTAAAACTCATTTTTTTAAACTGGTTTGCTTGAAGTTCCCCTGCCTTGCTTTTCTCTCTTAGCTGTTTTAAAAAAATAATAATTAGGAGTTTTTTATTTAAACTGTAATTTGGATTGAAATCACATGTAAACCTTATTCAATTCTGTTTGTTTCATTCTCATATGGTAGGCACTCTGTTTCTCCTGAGAAATGGAAACACTAACCATATCATCATGGTTAATATTACTCAATTCTTTGAACTGGGTTTATATTCAGGAGTCCATGTCTGATGCTGCAGAGATTAGTAGTGCCGATATCACTCTATGTTATAGTATGATTAGGAGTGTAGACAGCATAAGTATTGTGTAAATCTATATTCAGGGCAAGTAAATGATCCCTTGGGCAGTGAACCAATTTTTTGTACTTAATTATTACAAAGCAACATTATTTGAACATTTTACTTTAGTTGTAAAAAATTCAACTCACTTGTCTCATTGATTCAAAAGGCAAGAGTTGTAATTTAAGGGTAGGATAAGTTATAAAATTTCTTGTTATCTTCTTGCTTTGTATCTTGAGATAGGCATAAGTGCCCTTTAACTTTTTCAGTGTAGTTCCAAATTAACATCAAAAACCAAATAGTCCTGAGAGAATAACTACACAATAATCTTGCCCGATATCTCTTCGAAAACAATTGGGAACAAAACACTTCATTAGTTATCTTCCAAAATTTTCCTAATACTTTCCTTTGGTGCTGTAATGAAGAGAACACTTGCAAGGAAAATATTTACTTTATTAGTAAATTCTATCAAACTAATATAATTTAGTGACTTTCTTACCAGGCAGTCCAGTGAAGCCTTCGAATTGTTCATATGCTTGCCTGATAAACATCTCCAATCCAGGTACAATAGCTGCACCAGACTCTTTAGCTTCCCTCAATAGTCTCGTTATGTTTGGCGTGTAAACAGCATCGAAAACCAGTGAATAGTTTTTTAGAGCATGCTGAAAATCTTAGACAGTTATTGAAGTACATTCATTTAGTAATTGTTAATTGTATTTGGTGCTTCTTATGGTTAAATTTATATCAATTAGCCAGAACTAATCAGGTTGCTCCATTGTTTCCAACCCAATCCCCTTGATCAGGTTCACTTTATGATGGTTGCTAACCCATCATTGATAACCCAATAGTCAAAAGAAATTAAGAAGATAAAATGTTGCAGGTTCAATTCATGTAATCATTTGTCTAGAAATTAATGTTTTTAGTTGATTTGAACTCTTATCAAAAGAAGAAAAATATATATGTTTTTTATTTTCTGATATCTGTGACTATTTAGGCCAGCTTGCGCGCATCTCGACTTATGTCACGGAATATATCGCATGACTTTACATTATTTAGATGTTAAGAAAATTTGTAGAAAATTAATTCTTAAGTAAGTGGTCACTATGGATTGAATCCATCACTATAAAAGCACTCCAAGATCCTTTCTAACCAATTGAACCATTGTATGATGGGCTCATATGTTGGCCCTCTTTGTAAAATAATTATGGTAGCTACCTACTGAGTAAATTCATGAAAACATATGTTGTAGGGTTAGGTGGGTTGATTTATTAGAATAGTTCAGGCATGGATACTTGTAAATATCAATGCTACTTTCTAACCACAATGGTTAATAGAGTAATAAAAAAGACAATAAAAGGTTGTGGGTTTTGGTCATTTATCTAATTTTTTTTTTTTATTGATTTCCTTAATATCTAAATGTTGGAGGTGTTAGCAAGACTGTCATCCAAGGAATTAAATTGCGACAGAGACGTCTTAACGAAAAGTTGAGATGTGCCTAAGCTTGTTTGCATACTTAGCGATATTAAAGAAAAAAAGGGTTCCTTCAAGACAAACATTTGGAATGGGGGTTTCATCAACTTTGGGCACGCAAGAATCATACGATCCTCTGGGAGAAAATCTTCCAAGTCAGCAAGACACATAGCCTGTCCCCCAACACGGTCTACTATTTCTCAAGCCGGTTCTTTATGCAAATCATAGTAAAATTGTCATATTCTTTACTTGATCATTTTATCTGGTTAATAACAAAAAGTCAAACTGGGCAAAAGAAAGAAAAAGGGGCATCTCAAATTAAAAGCAACCAAGTTTACAATGTGGGATGAATCCTTATCCTTGTACACATAGGAAAAGGCAGCATTTTTTGATTCAAAATAGGGTTACTTGTGACATTAGTAAGTGGAGGATTTGCAACATTAATAGAAAATAGAGTGAAATTGATGCCTCCCAATTTTTTTAGTACACCAATAGAGGATCAGGGGTTTCGAACTAATGACCTCATAGTCAAATGTCCATTACGCTAGACTAAGCCTGTTTTTGGCTTTGATGCCTATTGCCTCCCATTTGAGTATCAAAGAATTTTTGTACATACTTTTTGGCCGACATTTTCGTTTGAAAAAAAACATTCATTTTTAATAGAGTTATTGATTCTCCTAAATGAGAGATGGGTAACAGAAAAATGCTAAAAAGGAAACTAATCAGAGCAAGTAAATCCAATAAATAAGGAAAGAATTACTTGATTCAATTGAGGATGAGCTGAAAACTTAAGAAGATGGCAAGTTCTAGTTTCTAGTAGATAATGATTAGATATGGAACAAGAACACTTATTACTCAAAGAAAGAGTTGTACCGCCTATAAAACAGTTCTTGTTCAAGTAAGGTCATATTATTCAATATACTTGGTATAACACAAACTACCTAGGATTCACTTGACAGCAGTACGGAGACATTAGAATCTCAGGCTCCGACAACAATTTTGCAAGACACGAGCGCGCACACGCACACACACAAATGATATTGAAGCCTTTTAGTGAAAGAAGACATCAAGTTCTTACCATATGTGTAATTAGCAATTACAACCCTGGCTCCCTTTTGTTTTGCACCATAAGCAAGAGATTGGAGCAGCCCCCATGAGAACAAAGAGCTTACCAGCTAAGGGTGAACCAACTTTTGAGCTACCATTATGCAAGTTTGCATTAAAAGAATTGGCACCAAGAATCTTGGTTGAAATTTGCATTTATGAAAAAAAAAAAAGAAAAAAAAAAGAAAGAAAATGTGCATCTAGAAAAGTCACAAACTGAGTAATCCATCTTCAATGGCTGAAATTCCACCATAACAATCTAAGTTAGAGCCACATAATTTTCCATCAGGTCTTCTTACTACATGACTAACAACTCCAGTTGCCTGCATAAATTCAAAATGGAACCAGCATATCAACCACTCAACTGAAATGCTCAAACTGACAGAGAACCATAAAAAACAACAGTCAATAATTTACCTTCCCAACAGGATCGACCTCGTCGCAATGTCTGAATACTGTTTCCTTATGTGGACTTGAAACACTGATTTAGAAGGAAAGAAAGTGTAAACAATATGCCAAGATATTTCATAAACATTTAAAAAAATCCTTATTTAAACATCATATACACTTGAGGAATTTGAGGTTAATGAAAAATATTCGTCATGGGGTGTCTACGGTCTAGGTTCAGTTGAGTTAGAGATTATTTTGGATCAATCCAAATTTTTGGGGTGGTCAATTTGCCAACCCGTCCAACCTATGTATTAGAGCAATCCAACCAATCCAAAAATTAATGGGTTGAATTGAGTTATCGGATTGACTAGACTTAACCCAAATTACTCATCTTGTTAGTGCACACTCTCTATATGCTAAATACATATGTGATTAGTATATGGCTCCTACCTATATGCTAAGTATCTATCTTAAAAGTGCATGCTCCCTACCAATATGCTACACACATATATATAATATCGTTATAGTTCACGTTGAGTTGGATTGAGCCGGCCAACTCAAGAACTTGCCTAACTCAAAGAAAATTATAAAATTATAACTAAACTCAATCCTTTGGGTAGTCCAGGTCACTTGAGTTTCAGTTTTTTTATACATCCCTAATATTGACCGATCAAAAACAAGAAATTGATAGAAAATGAAAT
Organism: Sechiopsis laciniata; assembly: GCA_037833695.1. Taxonomy (NCBI): domain Eukaryota; kingdom Viridiplantae; phylum Streptophyta; class Magnoliopsida; order Cucurbitales; family Cucurbitaceae; genus Sechiopsis; species Sechiopsis laciniata. The sequence goes on from JBBMKA010000026.1 coordinate 3,550,980, forward strand.
ATCCAATAAAGTGAAACTTGTATTTCAGAATTACACAAGTATTCAAAAGTTAGTTGAAGTTAAAACCTGAATCCTTCAATATCAGTATAAGTATCAAGAAACTGTATAGGATCATCCACCAAGAAAGGTACATAAACTCCATTGAAACAAGCCAACTTGAAAAGCTCATTGTACAATAAAGGTGATTTGCTGTGCCTTACAGGGTTCCCTATAAGGCCAAATACTTTAGTATTAGGCCCTATTTGTTTGAAGTTGTATAGATTTAGTAGACCAGGAGCTGAAACTATTCCCTTCTCAAGAGTACCAAAAGTAAAATATCCACCAAATTTTGGGCAAAGTACTCTAGAAATGAATCCTCTATCATTCATAACCAGTCCAATTATTGGAACCTGAAGAGTTTAGTAAGAAAACTTAGAACCAATTTAAAGAAATGAAAGAACTTTATGACTCAAATTTTGCTGGATGTTACTTCTTTGGTGATTAAATATTTTAATTAGTAGAATCAAAATCTCACATTTGACACCAAAGTTAATGAATGCTAAATCCTAAGGTTAGAAAACAAATACGGAAAATTACTTTTTTTTAGTCCTTAGGTTTTGGATTTAGTTTCTATTTAGTTGTTATGTTTCAAAATCAGACAATTTTTCAATTTTAGTCCTTATGTGTCTTTTGAGTTTACTTTTTTTTAGACCATTTGTTGTAGGTAGCAAATTCTAACCTCACTATTTTAATTTTGGTAATTTTTTAAAAATATTTTATACATAGCAAAATATTTTAACTTTCATTATCTTCAATCAATTTTACTTTATTAATTTCAATCAGTTTTCATTTTATTAAAGTTATCAATTTGGGCTGGAATGTCACAAGTGAGTGAAATGCTCATTCGGAGTTCTTATTATATTTGAATCAGTTTTGCTATATTTGGTAAAAAAAATTGACAATTCATAGATTTTTTTTCTTTATTTTAAAAATTATTCATGAAAACTCCCTTTTCTATTTTTCACTTATTTTCTTTTTAAAATTTAAATCATTAAGATCAAATGACCACTACATCAATATATTGAAACTAATCAACATAATCAACATTAGGTTATGTGACTAACGGTTTTATTATCTTAAGAACTGAAATGTCTTAAAGGCAAAACAAAAGCGTTTGATTTTAAAACATAAAAACTAAATAGAAACTACACCCAAAATAGAGGGACTAAAAAGATACTTTTCCGAAAAAAATTAGCAATTCAACTTCATTATAATCAAGTTTAACTTGGCTGAATTCATCTCAATCTTCATTTCATATGTATATGCAATTTTATTCAGGTTTACAATTTAAATTGTGGTACTTACTTTTGAATAGAAAAGTATTTGAAACACAGGAGCAACATCAGTGATATCTAGTGCAGTTGTTGCAATCTTCACAATGTCAGCTCCAGTTGCTTGCATTTCAGCTACAAGTTTCTTTAAATCCTCTAAAGATGGGGTATTTTTGTAATTGTGGGATGAAACAATGACTTTAAAATTGTCTGGCTTCTTTTGATTTATAGAGGTATGAGCCACCTTTTGAAAGTGATAGTGGAACAATAATCAAATTTTGGTGAATTTGAAAGTTCAGGGCATGACTTATTTGTAGGCAAAGACACTGTTTTTAAGTTATCAAATCATTACGGGGTGTTTGGGGCAAGGAGAACGAGAATAATTATGAGGAGAATGAGATATATATAAGAATCTTAATATAGACTGTTTGGGATTTATTAGGTTATCTTAGGGGTATTTTGGGTATTAGTTGAATAGTTGTTGGTTTATAAATAATGGTGGTAAGGTTTGTAAAAGGGAGGTCTTATTTTATTTTGGGTAAACTTTCCGGGTGGATTAATTGAGAGAGTTCTAGCCCTTTCTAATGGCTATGATATTGTAATTTCTTCCTTGAGATGGCAGTATAATTCATATTTTACTGTTTTTCATATATTTTCTTATTGTTTTGGTTGATTTATGGAATTGGATACCTATAAATCATTTTTAACCACTCATTTTTAATCATTAATTATTTAACTACTCATTTTAAATCTAAATCCAAACAAGATTTTGATTTAACTTATCTACACAAAAACCACATTTAAACAAGTTTTTTGTTACAACTTTCAACTTTTAACTACTCATAATAACTCCTCAATATAATTTCATAACTTAAATCCTCCTTAAATAGGACAAACAAACTGCCCCCAAGTGTGTAAAACTCATGAAAGAAGAGGAAATAAACATGGGTATATGTGAGATATATTAGAGAATTTTACCCAAAACTCCATTTTTGTTGAAGGAGCGCCACAAAACGAGCTGGATATCGACTGAGAATGTAATGAGCTAGTTAAGCCTTCAAGTGGCAATGTCAACCATTCAATCACTATTATTGATTGTCCTAAGTAAGCACATGTCACATGAATTAATTGATTAATGGAAAAAAAAAATACATTTTTAATAAGTATGATCAGAGTAGTAGTACACCTTTGGACATGCCGCTTCAATTAACATGGTCTTTCTTTTGGGCCTATCAATCTGAATTGAATCAGATCTTAATTTCATTTTTATTAAATTGAATATTCGTTTGAGCTTAATGAGCTTTAATACCATATTAGATAGTGTGGACATCTATCTCAAAATCAATTAGGGTGTGTTTGTGCCACCAAGAATAAATAGGAGAATGAGAATGAGGATAATTCCCGTGTTTGAGCCACTGGGAATCATTCCCCTCATAATTGTGTTTTTCAAAAATCATTTTTTTCATTATCTTGCTACTTACTTTTTATTCTCTTCACAATAATTTTTTATATATCACATCACAATTTTTTAGTCTCATCATTTTAACATAATCATTTCTTTTATTCCAAATACAAATAATCATTCTCTTCATAATCAAACTCGTAATTGTAGAGTTCCAACACATTCAGTATTTGAGAATAGTTTATATTTAGCTTATGTATAGAACATTTTGACCATACTCAATTTTAGTCTATTAAATTTTTTTTTAAAAGTTAATTACATGGTCTTAACGTAAATTAAATTTGAAAATAAATATAAAAATAAACTTAAATAACATTACAATGAAACATTATTGATATGTCAAAACAAAAAATATTTGATTTTGTAACAAATGAACGAGATTTTTTCCATCTCTTTAATATTTTATAAAAATAACTCTTCAACTTAATCTTACAAAATCCTTGAATACTACAATCGTTTCGGGAGTTAGATTTTATACTTGTATAAATGAAAATTTTCTTTTCAATGTATATTTGTATTTGCATAAATGAAATTAAATAGTATAAAAATAGAGAATTTAGTCTTAGAAATAGCTATTTAAAGTTGTCTATTAAAATCAAAACATTTTTTAAAAAGTAAATCATAGCAGATTTGTACTTCTTTTTTAAAAGGTCAATTCTACCCCTTTTCTTAAAAACTAACGAAAACTATCCAAGAACTTATTGAATGTATCAAATAACTGATTTAAGACTATCAATTAAAATTGATTAAAGAATGTATATTTTGATCATTTTAGAAGTAACACTCCATTTTTATGTTATATACAGAAATTTTGCATGTATAATAAAAAGTAGTAAAATATTTTTATTTATATTACAAAATTAAAATTAATTTATTTCATCAATGAATGATAGAATTCTATTATTGATTAGTTTTATCACAGATAAAATTCTATTATTGATAGATTGAGTCTATCACTAATAGAAATCATGTATAATGAATTATTTTAAAAATTATGCTACAAATACAAATATAATATAATAGATAGAATGTGTTAATGAAGATGAAATCCCTAATTATTTTTTTTAAAAAAAGTGTTGTTGATAATTTTTTTTTTTTTTGCTAAATTCCACATAATAATAATAACTTTAAAAAAAAAAAAAAAAATGTCTGTTATGAATGGGAGTCTGCTGGTTGTCGTTAGTGGAGAGAAGAAGGAAGAAGAAGAATTTAATAGAATTTTCCAATGTCTCTTCCAATTCGATCGTTAAACATTCTCTGCAACTTTCCACCAATTAATGGCGGCAATTATGGGGCGTTTCTTCTGCGTTTCAACTCCTTTTTAGCTCTCGTCTTCCTCCTCCGATTCATTGCAAAGGTTCGTAGTAGCACCTGCCTCGACCTTTCCCCAATTTTGACCGATTTTTTTTTTTTTTTGTTTGGTTACGGCGAAGAGTCCTTTTCCAGGCAACCGCAGAGGAAACTTCGTTTGATTCTGCTTTTAAATCGTTTGATTTTGATCTTCCATCGAGTTTTCCTTTAACCTAGGTTTTCTCCCTGATCCTTGCGGCGACGTTGATCTGATTTCATGTGCGTTTTCTTTTATTTTGTTGTTTGTTTTGATTCTTTTTTATTTGCTGGAAAGTGAGGAGATCTAGTCATTGAATTGTTCGATTTCTGCTTGGAATTGGGTCTGGTCTTCTTTGTGATTTTGACCCGTTGATTTTGATCTTCAGCTCTTTATTTTTATTTCTTATTTTTTAATTTTTTGAATAGATTCAATCTTGGTTCTCGTTGAAATATTCTGTTGGAATGATTTTGGACTCAATTGTGGACTTTTTTTATGCATATTAATATGTTAATATTATGCTTGTTCAATGTTCTATGACTTACTTATGGCCAAAAGGTTTCGATTCTTACAAGGAAACGTCTTTTTGTTATGATATATTTATATGTTTCTTGTTGGGTTTGAGATCTGAATCCCCTGATGTTAAATGCTTCGCCAATGACATCGCTTAAGATGAAGATCCATTTCTTACATGGAGTTTTCGCTTTTTTTTTTTGTTGGCCAGTAATTTTTTTATATTTGAAAGATTGTTTAGCTACTGAATTTTATTGAATGTAAATAAATTTGGAATGTTCTTGTAAAATTTGAAGTTTTCTTCTGAAACTTGTTAGATTCTCATAAGTTGTTTTTCTCTACTTGTCGTTTTGACTTCCAATTTACGGTTTTTTCCCTCTGCACCTACTGTTCATTTTATATGATTAAGTTAAACCTGTTCTGAATTAAATATTGCAACTTTTTTGGTTCTTTTCTGTTTATCTATTTTAGTGTTACTTTGCTGATGGTAAATTTTGTACTACAGATAATACCGTTGAGCATCAAGATCAAGCACTTCTGTTTCTTTCTTTTGAATGAAGATTGAGGATTTGAAGTGCTGATTAAAACCAACTCTTTAGATTATAATGTCTTCACCCATCAAGACTGATCAGAAGGCCACTCTTGATGCTGCCTCATGGATGTTCAATGTTGTCACATCTGTTGGGATAATCATCGTCAATAAAGCATTGATGGCCACATATGGATTCAGCTTTGGTGCGCACGATAATTCTCATAATATATTCAAATACATTCTTTCTTTTACATTTCTAATCGTGGGATGTTTCGCATCTTGTAGTTTCCGTGTTATGGGAAAATGATCTTTGTTTGCTGAACATTATTCGTATAAGTTTTATTTTTTTCCAAACTTGACATATATATTTAAATTAATTTATTTTACATCATGCTGCAGCTACAACTTTAACTGGCCTACATTTTGCCACAACCTCCTTGCTGACTATTATTCTCAAGCAACTTGGCTATATTCAAGATTCTCACTTACCATTCCTTGATATGCTTAAATTTGTTATATTTGCAAACTTCTCCATCGTGGGAATGAATGTGAGCTTAATGTGGAATTCTGTTGGGTTCTATCAGGTATTTTTTGTTGTTGTTAATTGTTAAATGTTTGCTCTTCCTTCAATTTTTAGAATTAAGACACAAGGTTGCAATTATTCTCTCATTATCAGATTGCGAAGCTGAGTATGATCCCAGTATCTTGTTTTCTAGAAGTTGTTTTGGATAAGGTGCAATACTCAAGGGACACAAAACTTAGCATACTGTTGGTTCTACTTGGCGTTGGAGTTTGTACTGTCACTGATGTTAGTGTCAACATGAAAGGTGTTGTGGCTGCCATAGTGGCAGTATGGAGCACTGCCTTGCAGCAGTATGTAAGTAACTGCATCATTTTGGAAGCTTTGAATTCATTTTCGTTTTATCTTGAGATTACAGCAGTAGTTTATGATTGAATTTTTACATAATTAGTTTTTACCACTCTGTCTCATGGCAAAACTAAGGCAAGGTTCATTCTGTGATCAATTATTATTATTATTCTTTGGGTGCAGTATGTACATCACCTCCAGCGAAAATATTCTCTTGGATCCTTCAACTTATTGGGTCATACAGCTCCAGTACAGGCTGCTTCTTTGCTGTTAATTGGACCCTTTTCGGATTACTGGTTGACTGGAAAGAGAGTTGATGCCTACGGATACACGTTTATGTCCTTGGTAAGTTCTTATATCTACCAATATACTTGTGATGTACTTGGGATGAGTTACGGAAATTTCATAGTCACTATATTTTTTTTTTAATTGCCATTTTCTATCTACCGTAGATGATATGGTTCTCCTAAAAAAATGAAATATTGATTATTGAAATATTCTAGGAAAGCCAACGCTTGGTTGCTTTATTATTTATTAGGATAAATTTCAATCTTAACCACGGATAACAGCTAATTAACTAAGTGTCGTTATGCAACTTATGTTCATGTTTAATTAAGAACTGTCATTTCTAATGGTTATTGCTTATAATTTTCTCTACAGGGCTTTTTTTTAATACAATACTGAATTTCATTTGAAATAAAAATGAAAGAATACATGGGCATACAAAAGACAAGTCCACAAAAAATAAATGGAAAGGAGCCTGCAAAAATATTACAACTCTTAGATTTTTCTTTTTAATTCAAGAAACGCTTTGATTGACATGGTGTAAATTTACAAAGAAATCCTATAACGGACATCCCACTAAAGCCCAAATTTTCTGAAAGCACACACCCAAAGTCAGTATTATTGAGTTGCAACTTTCCGATGGAATTTATGATGAACCACCCCAATCATTATTCATACAAGAGATTAATCGTTGAGAAAACCTTTGTCCAAAGACACCCAAACAGAACAATGATATTTTTGCTATTTCAAACACATCTGCACAATCCTTTGCTGAATCATTGAATGCCTATTATTCTTTTCTTACCAATGACTTAATAGCGGGGATTTGCTTGCAAATTGCAATGATACATAGCTTCTCATGGATCAACTCATTACATGAGTGCTTTCCAACATTACTTGTTTTTATTGGGGCACCATCATTCCCTAGCCACTTCTATATATTGGATAAAAGACAAACTTTATTGAAATAAAAAAAACCAAAACAACTTAATGGCCAACAGGATGAGAAGTGCCCTTTCCCTAAAGCGAAGGAACCAAACAAAAATTCCCAATCTAGATTAATAATAGAAGCAAAGTAGTTTCCTGTCCAAAAAAAAAAAAAGCAAAGTAGTTGGACCTTATTTTCTTTCCAAATCAGATTGGCAAGATTATGATCACGCAGAGGAGTCAAGTCTCTTAGAGCTTTCAAAGTTTCATTGGACAGAGGAAAGCCATCTTTGAAAGTCGTTGTCCTTTCTCAAAGAGAAGTTTGAGCATCTATAAAAAAGATTGAAAAGAAAAAACCGATTATCTTTAAAGGTCACCAGGTCAAATTTTCATACAGCTTTAGAGAGAGCATACCTCAATGGGTTACGGAGGTTAAAGCTTCAAATCTCCACCCTTGCTCCATCATTTTTTAAAATAATACGACCTAGCTTCTTTCTTTTGAGCTCTTAAGACTTGCTTCTTCCTGATAGGGGTGCCCTACTACACGAGTAGCTAACCAGACTAGATTATCTTTAGAAAAATAAAATTTGAAGGTCTTCATTCTAATCTTCTCTGACAAAGCATAGATTCTCCTCCAAGCTTTTGTATTGATCTCTAAAATATGCTCGAGTAAAAGGCAGAGTCTGTGAAATGTAATATATCTTTTCTGGTTAACCTTCCTAAATTGAAATGAATCTTTTTTCATATGGGACAGTTTGGTAGCTTAGCATAAATTCTGGACAAATACCCAGTCGTTCACCGTTCAGCTTCATGAAAAGTTCTTAGAAATGCCGTTATGAGTTTGATGTTCCTTGCAGATAAAGGTTTCCAATATTGAAGGAGACTATTGAGCCACCCTTAATAGTTATCCTAACTTTAATAAACAGCTTTCAAACTTCTTACCAGACGTGAAGATGATTTTCAGGGCATTTAGTGAAAAGCATAGGCTTACGAGAGTAGTTTGCATCAATCCTGAAGTGGGTTTTAATGCACTATTTCTTTGTTTGGACATTAAATAGAGCTGTCTGGGTGAAAAGGTTGATAGAAACTAAGGCTCCATTTGATAACTATTTTGTTTTTAGTTTTTGGTTTTTGAAATTTAAGCCTACACCAACTACCTTTTTCCCTTGTGTGTTTTTTTTCACTTGAATATCTACATCTTACCTATATTTTTAGAAACCAAACAAAAATTTGGAAACAAAAAAAAGTAGCTTCCAAAATCTTGTTTTTGTTTTTGAATTTTAGTTAGCATTCACATACTTTCTTAAGCAAAGATGGATACATTATAGGAAAGAAGGTACACATTGTAGGAAATTTGGGTAAAAATAAACTTACATTTCAAAAACAAAAAACAAAAAACCAAAAAGTTATCAAACGGTGCCTAAGGAATTTAAATTCATCTCCAATTACTGTGGAAGTGCCTTTGGCAGTCACTGTTATCTCTTTTCTAGCAATCCTTTCATCCTGATCTAGCTTTCTTTGGAGGGGTACATCTGCATCATGTATAAAGACAAGAAGAAAGAGCTTATTTCTGCTGATAGGGAGGCCCATTGAAGTTTTCAAAGAATATGTTAATGAGGCCCACCTAGTCTTTCCAGCCTTTTTGGTTTTCACTCCACAGCTTTTTTGGTTTTCACTCCATGAAATGATGATAATAAACCTGCTTTTTCTGTTTCTGCAAAACCTGCTCACCTTTTTTTTTTCTTTTATCTTTTTTTTTTTTTTATAAAAAACTTTGTATGCAAAGAAACCCATTTCCTCCTTAGTCAACCCTTTGAAAAAGTATAAAGAGCTCTCAATTCTAAAGTAAAGGAAAAGATTGATTCTTTGTAGATATTGAAGGGTTCATAATAAGATTTTTTTTATAGGTGAGTTAGCTAGCCTAGCTCCGCTCCCATTCACTTCCATAAATTTTTAACATTTTCATTTGTGATGGACAAAGACTTGTGTAATGAACAAACCTTTGTGCAGAGCGGCTCAATATCTGTCTTTGAAGCTCACTTTGCTTGTCAATCATTGATGTGTATAGGCTTGAATATCACTTGTTCAAATCAAGAAAACTTTATTCCCGTTAGATTTGTCTTCCCAATAAAAAATTTGATCTCAAATGGTGTGTTGACTCGATGTTTCTTACCGGATGATTGTAGTTTAATTATGCAAAATTGATAGCTGCTTTCGTGCTTCTTCATCCGCAAAACTACACAGAACTTTCTCGAAGCTAGTAGTTTGCTCGGCCACTGATTCTTACCAATGTGTGTTTGTTTGCAGACTTTCTTAATCCTTTCGTGTACCATTGCGGTAGGGACCAATCTCAGCCAGTTCATATGCATTGGTAGGTTCACTGCTGTGACATTCCAAGTGCTGGGCCATATGAAGACCATTTTAGTCTTGACGTTAGGATTCATTTTCTTTGGAAAAGAGGGCCTCAACCTACAAGTAATTATAGGTATGGCTATTGCTATTATTGGAATGATGTGGTATGGAAATGCTTCATCTAAGCCAGGAGGCAAGGAGCGTCGTAGTTTTTCCTCAACAAGCAGCAAAGCATTAAAGCACACTGGATCAGAATCTTCCGATCTCGACGAAAAGGTCTAGAGTTGAGGATAATTTTTAGTGTTTATTTTTCGTCGTAATAATTTTCATCGAAGAAAAAAAATAAAAGGGAAATGGTGTAGAGGCTAGAGAGAGAAAGGAAATACTGGATATCTGCCTTCAGTACATTCTTGACAAGTAATTGGCAGGTCCCTCCCTGATTTTAGTTCATTATAGATTTTTTCTTTCTTTCTTTTTTTCACATGAAAAAAAAAGTGTGCCATCTTTTGAAGGGATGCAACCCAAGGGTTCCCCTACAAAAAGTTTACAATGTTACAGAGACCACAGTTATCAATAGTATAGATATTTCCCTTCTTCAATTTCCCTGTCTTGTCTCTGTTTCAACATTTTAGTTCATTGCATTGAATCATCGTATTTTATGCTCTTCTGCTTGGAATTTTCTTACTATGTCTGATTACCCCATTTCTATAGCCAATATTAGTGGACCATTATTTGCGATCTAATTTTTCAGATTCAGCCCGAAAATTTTACACGTGTCTCACGTACTGTTGAGGATCCCACATTTGAAAAGGTGAGGATTCCTCCTTACATTTATAAAATAGATGACATTGAAAAAGTGGGTTACTTTACTCGTTGTCAATTGGTTTTGAGATGACATTGAAAAAGTGAGGAGTTTCCTAGTATTTATAAGATAGATGGATTACTCTATTTATTATCAATTTCTTTTGAGATAGAAATCTCATATTATCTAATATAGTATCATGACTTATTAAAACCAAATAGGTATTCAGTCCGATAAAAAATGAAATTGAAATCCAATCCAAGATTAGTAAATCCAAAAAATTTTGATAGGGCATGTTGAGTATCCCACGTTGGAAAAGTAAAAGTGTCTTGGGCTACTCCATATTATCAATTGGTTTTGAGATGAAATTTAGTATTCGTGTAATACACCCCTTGTGTTAGGTATGCTTTAAAGTGGGAAGGACCATTGAATTATTGGGAGGAGTGAGGACTATCAGCAAAATAGGAATCATGTGGGGGTTCAATAACTACGGTCCCTCTGAAACACAATTTGATCTTCCATTTTTTGCAACACAAACCCCTTTGTGACAGTTTTTCTCTGCAGAATGAATGCTTTCATCAGAATATTAAATATTAGGCCTAATTTGACACTTGTGGAATTTATTATATCTGCAGAACAAAGCAGCTGCAACTCTCCAGCACTTGTCATTTGCAGATTGGAAAATTTTCCCTCTCTATATATATCATATATCTACAAAAAGATGCCTCATTTCTTATTATTATTGCTCAGAAAAAGTTCAAAAAATCTTCTTCACTCCCATACATCTTGGATTTGCTGTGCTGACTGCTAATGATTATTATAGGAACCAATGCCCATCTTTCGCGGTTGTTTTTATAAACCATCATGGATTGACTTATTTGTCAAAAAAGACCTTAAAGAATTAAGAGAGAACAAACTCGATCTATATTGGTCATCTAATTGAGCAATAATATTCTATCAATTTATTTGATAAACAAATGTAGTAAGGTCAAACGCTAGCTCTATGAGATTAGGTGAAATGCCGCACAGATTCATCGATTTGAAATTTGTGTTAGAGATGACCTATTGCTGTAGGTTGGTTGTGTTGCCCAGTAGTTTTTAGCCTTCCCCTTTGTGGCTGAGTGATTCTTTCGGCCATGGAGAAAAAAACAAGAGAAAAGATAAAAAGTTTAAGAGAGAAAGTTAGGTTGATTCACTTTGATGTACAGCTGCATCTGGGTCCATGAATATGTCCATATGTGCCTCACAATGACCATGGCTGCCTAAGATTTGGGTACAAAAAAAATTGGACATTATCTTTACTTTTTTAATATTTATGATTGCCTGGACTAGCGGCCTGCACGCACCTCTACTAATGTTAGAGGATATATACCGTCTATAACATGTATATGTCAAAAAAATTCGTAATAAATTAATTTATAAGTAGTTGATCATCTTGGATTGAATTCACTACTTTCTTAGTTCTCTTATGCCCGCTTAATTATTATGTCACTTCATTATGGTTAAATTTCTACTATTTTCATGAGACAAATTAGAACTACAACGTTTGTTTGTTTAAAAAAAAGGGCATTATCTATATTGGTATTCCTTCAACATCATTTTTCATCTCCTTTGCTTCCAATTATCCTCTTGGTTTCAAAGCTGAAAATAGCTTCTGAGTAGTGAATGGTAAGTTACTGTTCAACTGCCTTTTAAGCAAAATTATGAGAGAGAGAGAAAAGAAAAACCTAACATATTTTGAATTAAATCAATAATTGATATATATAGGCTATTTTAATTTTAATATCAAATAATGAAAGCGAACTTTCACTGAATTAATTTTGATTTTGTGTTAATGGAAATATGTTTCTACCAATATATTTGTTATGCTTTCTAACTATTATTAAACGTTTTCAAAGGGATTATTCAATAATATTGTTTATTTATTTGGTTTTTGCTTCTTATAATTAAAATGTTAGTCATGCTATAAAAATGAGAAAATATAGGATAAAATGATAAATAAATCAGCTTGTTTTTTGAAAACTGAAATGGTTTGTTAATGATAAAATGGTTTTGGATTAACATTTCATTTTTTACTGGTATAAATTAACCCGCCCAAACTTTATTCTCTTAGACAATTTGGTGGGTATTGACCTTTCTGTTTTTCTTTAACATTTACTTCAAATTTTTTGTTTTATTCGTTTAAGAAATTTCAGTAATCAAAATGTAATTTTTTTGTTAATTATTATATATTTCGTTAATCAGATGAATCAAAAATTTAAAAATCGGTTCAAGGCCTTCAACAGCCATTTGGAACGATCTTTAAGGGCCTCATGGGCCTCAATGAACTAAATATTGACGGACTTGGCCCAGTTATGTTTTCGAGATTATTCTCAATTTTCACTAGTTACTTTTATTTTAACTGTAAAACAAAAGTATGTATTTATAAAAAAAGATACTATTATTTTAATGAAGTTGAATTGATTTTTTTGTTTTTTAAAAATCAAGAAATCGAAGCTTCACACCGCTATACTCAAGGTAACCATGTCCGTCCCCTAAACTAGACATCGAGAGATATCAAAGGAATAAAAATATATAAAATATCTACAAAGTATGACTCGAACTTTAGATCTCGAAATAAGCACGCATTCAAAACTCAAGTCTTTCACTATTGTGTCATCTCAAGTTTGAATTGAATTAGAATCTAAGTTAACACATTAGGAACTCTATTATTGCTTCATATTTCTAACTTGGTTTTGTTTTTTAAGAAAACCTCTGATTTTTTTTTCCAATTAAAGACTTAATCGAATCATTTACTATTGACTTTTAACATGGTAGTTGATATCTCGGTCCTCTCAACTAAAATTATATAATTATATAATTATCACAAATAATTAGTAGTGATGGGCACCTCCTTTTTTTTTTTTTTTTTTGTAATAAATTGGTGTAATTTACTATGTATAATTGAATAGAGTACACCAAAAAAGTTAGTGACATAGTGATTTTATTGTTTGGTGGTAATTTAATTTAATATCATACTTATAGGTTCGATCATAGAAAATCGATATTTAACTCTCAAATTATTTGAGAACAATTATGGTTTATATGTAGAGAATTTATCATCAACAGCACATTCTACCTCTTGTATTATATTTACAACAGAATTTTCAAAATAATTCATCTATAGTACATTGATTTCTATCATTCAACTAGTGATAGAATTGAATTTAGATTTCTATCACTGAAAGAAAACTCAAACAGTGATAGAATAAGTTTATCATTGATTGAATACTATCACTAATAGAATTCAATTTAAATTTTCTGCTACAAATGAATTAATTTGATTTTATGTTATAGATGGAAATATTTTACCTCTTTTTATTATACATGCAAAATTCTCTTCTATATTTGTTTGTCTCTTGCCCTCAATTTATTTTTAAAAAAAAATAACTAAATAGAGCACAAAATAATAAGTAATATATAGTTATTGTCATCGAAGTACATTAATAAATTTCTCGATACAAATAAATGCTTCGGGAGGTTTTTAGAATTAACTCATTATTTACTCTATTAATGACATCCAAATAAATAAAAAGAAAAAAGGAAAGCTATAATTGTAGTTCTAGGCTCCATAGGGGTGTTTGTTTGTCGAATTTATAGTTGATTTTAAAAATTGTATTTATTAACTATTTTAAAAAATAAAATTACATTCAAAAGAACTTTTATAACTATTTAAAATAATTTTTTGTTTTGATTAAAAATAATTTTTTATTTCTAATCATCTCTTAATTTATAATTTGTCTCGGTTTCTAATTGACCCTAATGTTAAGAGAGAGAGAAAAAAAAAGTTGTAATGATCATCCTTAGTACTATTTTTTTTATATAAAATAAATGAGAAATAAAAAGGAGAAATGTAACCATTTATTTCTCATTGTAACTTATCTGTTATCTCCCATGCTAGAGATTTTTTTTTTCTTTATATTTTCCAAATCTGAAATAATTATAAATTTTCATAGAAAAAGTTAAATAAAAATTTTGATATCTGTGGTTAAAGATGAAAGTTAGGATTAAGTTCACCAGCTTTTAAAAGTTACAATTTAATCTTTATAATTAAATAAAATTTCATATATTACCTAAATGGTTCGTAGTCAATAATTAAGTTTATTATATTTAGCTATTTATAAGTCAACAATATTCTTAAATTTGATTGACGTGGTAAATTAAGTAGTTGATTAAATTTAAAAATAACTAAAATGATAATTTTGCAGTTTCTTTAAAAGATGACAATTCAAATCTTATAAAATCAATTAATTACCTACACTATCAAGTATCAACAACATACAGAAAGACCACATTATTTAGTTAAACTTAATTCATAGTCATCTTTAACTATCATGATTATTCATTAGACTTCATCAATTCAAACTTTTAAAACTATATCATCAAAACAAACAATAATTTGTAATTTAGCATAAAGTTTTTATACAATTATCAATTTTCTTTATGTTTTGGGCAGATTTGTGTTGAATTAATGAAGCGATTGGAAGCCAGCTTTGGGCATATCCCATCCCTATCAATCTGATCTTTATGTTAACTATATGGTTAGATTCACTATTATCTTCATTATTTTTTTATTATTTTTTTTAACAAAAAAAAACTATTATCTCAACTATCAAATTGAGTTAAGTCTTTTTCTTTGAACTGTCAAATGTTATTGAATTTATTTTATATATATATATATATATAGTCAACAGAAAGAAAGTTTTCGTAGGTTATGTTTGATTAAAAAGTGTATTTTCACTCATTCAAACAAATTAATTGAATCTAGAATTCAATTAATTTTTTCTTTCATTTGGTACGATAATACAACATTTTCATAATTAAAATATGCACAAAAACTTCCAAACTAGGCAAGAAAAATTCCAGCTTTTAAAATGACAATAATTGGAAGGGGAAAAAATTTTGGTTGAAAATATTCAAAGGAAGAGTTTGAAAGACTCTCAAACCTTCCAACCTAACTTTATTTTTTCTTCAATCAAGTTTTCAAAAATGTTGTAAACAACAATAAAATTTAATGATAAAGTGTTAGTACTTCAACCTTTTAAGTTAATGTTTATTTGGGTTCTAAACTTCATAAAAAATATATATGTCTAATCCATCCCCAATCTATCATGTTCATGTTAGATAGATTATTAGATTTTTAAAAACATAAAATTTGTCTTTTAATTCTCAATTTTGTGTCTAATGAATCCCTGGTTTTTGAGTGTGTGCCTAAATATTGTTAGTCTATTTGACTTTTTTTTAATTGATTGGCTTATTATAAACAAAATTAAAAGTTTAAAGTCTCATTTGTACATCAAATTCAAACTTAATTATATCTATAAGATTAGTTAATTCATTGAAATTAAAATATGTTAAGAATCTATGAAATTATAAGTTAAAAGACGTTCTTAAGATCGAATAGAATACTGATTAAAATACAATTAAAATGACAAAGACCCAACTATTAAAAAAAAAAAATCATAAATCAAATAAATTCAAATATAAAAGTACATGATTACATTCATATTTTAATTTAAGATTAAGTTAAAATACCATTTTATCTTTGAATTATGATATTTGTTTCTCATATAAGTTAACTTATAAATATATAATTTTAGTCGTTAAAGTATAATTTTATTCCACATTAATTATTAAATTTTAAAATATCAAACTCTTCTAAGATAATCATCTTTTTTTTTAACCAAATTGCAACCTTTATTCATAAATAATCGAATCATGGAGACTGCACTCCTCAAACCACTACAGACGCGATCTGCGAGAGGAGATTCCCCCACCTCAAAAAAACATTCGATGCCTGAATAGAAGGATCAGCTGCTCTGTTACACTTTCTACTACAAAAAGAGAAGGAAATACTCCTATAATCTTTAACTAAGTAATCTCCCTTCACAAACTCAAATTCTCATAATAAACGATAACTAAAAAATGACTGACAAGCAATCTAACTCTTGTATTTGTGATAATAAAAATAATAGTTCACCTATATTATTTTCACAATTAAATGATCATGAATTCAAATTAATGAAGTTTGACTGTAAAGGTAGTGTTTGTTTGTCATATTTAAGGAGGATTTAAATTGGGGATTTATTAATTCCTCTTTGAAAAATTACATCCAAATGAATTTTTGTAACTACTCAAAATAACTTCTCATTTTTACTATTAAAAATAGCTCATCATTTCTAATAACTCATTTTCAATTATTCATTTATAACTACTCAATATAACTTCTCATTTTCAAACCACTCATTTTTAATCATTTATTTATAATCAATTAAAATAACTAATTTTTTACACTCATTTTAATCATTCTTTTTTTAACTACTCATTTTAAATCTATATCCAAATGAACGTTCTAATTCCTAAAAAAAAAACAATAATAATAATCATAATAATTCAAACAAAATAAATACTTGGAGAGGGGTAGGGCCTACACTATATATGTGGTGGGTCCCAGAAAACCTCCAATAATTGTATGTATCTGTGTTGTGCACGTGCGATGTTCTCTTCCTTCTTTTCTAACTTTTCCTTTTTCAATGTATTGCCTTTTCAATCCTTTCTTTTTCCTAATTATTATTGTTATTATTATTATTATTATTATTTCTTAAACAGAAATTAAAATGCATTCCCATTTTTATTTTCCTTATTATTATTTTTTTACATATTTTCAAAATACTAAAAACTATATATTTGGAAGCTACAGTAAAAGCGACAGGCTGGCCAAGCTGTCGGTCACCAAGCAGTCAAACTAAACCATGGCAATACACACCTACGTGTCATATTCAGCCACGTCATCACAGTGGACATGTGCACGTGTCGATGGCAGCTTGTGGGTCCCCCTTCCCATAACATCATCATCACCATCAAATTTGTTTTTTTCCTTCCTTCAGAAATTTCATACAGATATTCAAAAATAAATAAATAGATATTTTTCTTCATTCCAAAATAAATTCAAGAAAATAAAAAAAGAGTGGATGAAAGTAGGGCCCATTTGAAGAAATAATAGCAATTTGTGGGACCCAATGTGACAGAAATTTAGAGAGAAACTTGGTTTAGACTGACAGTCTCATCAAACTCATGACTCAACAAATTTATGTAAAGTGTTTGTAATCCATTGCTGAATCATAGCCAAAGGTATATTCTTTCTCATGAATATATTAGCCAACATCATAAACTTATTACAAATTATGAAATTTGTGGTTGGACTATCCAACTTTCTATTGTACTGAATAAAAAGTAATTGAGTTTATTTCAATTTTAATTGCTTACTATTTGTGTCCATTTATACACAATTCTACTATATTTATGAGACAATCGTTTAACTCTAAACATTTTATTATACAAATTAACAACGAAAAAGTCAAAAAAAAAAAAAAGATTATAATTTAATGACTATAGTTGATTGGCTCATAAACTTTTGATTTCCTTTTTAATCTTTAAGTTTAAGGTTTAGTTTTAGTTTGATTCATATTTCAAAAATAAATATTGCTCACTTTTCGTCCTTATTTCAAATTTGAACACTTTGACTTTTGACATTTCAATAACATTCACTTTTGGTCCCTATGTTTGGAGTCTAATTTTAATTTGGTTCATATACTTCAAAACCGAACATTTTTATTCATGACATTTAATAACGATCACTTTCCGTGATTGAGTTTTTTTTTTTAGTTTATTTTTATATGTATTTAAATAATAAATAAATAAATTCACGTCAAAAGTAAAATAATAAATTTATCAATATATTTAAATTTAAAATTAATCTAGTCAACATTACGTTATATGTCTAGTAGTTTTGTTATTTCAATTATTAAAATTGAGTATTATTGAATTTTCTTAAATTATCATGAAAAAAATAATAATCAATTTTGAAACATCAAACTTAAAGACTATAAATATTTTATTTTTCCTAAATACATTCAATTTTCTAAATTAAAATAATCATAATAAATAAAAAAATACAATGAGAAAGGTCACCTTAGTCATTTAACCTATTTATTATCCACTTAACAACCGTAACTAAAAAAAAAATCATATATAGTAAAAGAAAATAAATAGTTCAGTTGTTTTTAGAGCAATCATATATATATATATATATGAACAAATAAAATTAATAATAATAAAAATAAAAACAAAAACTCTTTTAGTATAAAATTAATGTAAAAATATATTCCTAGTCTTTAGGATTTGGGTCTAATTTTTTATCTTCATGTTTCAAAATTGAACAATTTACCTTTAAATTTTAATAATGTTTAATTTTAGTCATTAAGATAAGAAAAACGTTAGTTACATAGTATATAGAGTTAGCTAAAATGATAACTAAACTAATTTTATATACTAATATATTGATGAAATTGTTAGTTTAATTTGAAAGTGAATTTAATTATTAAAAAGAATTGGTATAAAAGTAAATTAAAAAACACACAAGGACTAAAAGTGGACATTATTGAAATATCACAAGTAAAAATGCTCAATTTTAAAACATAGAAACCAAACTGAAACTAAATCTCAAACTTAAAAACAAAAAAACGTAATTTTCCTATCTTTTCATTAATAATAAAAAGTCTTATTCAATTATTAACATGTTTAATATGTTCTTAATTAAACTTTGGAAGTCATTTAACTTATTATAATTTGTTATACGTAAAAATGAAAAACTTTATTTCAGATATAAAATAGGACAATAAATTCTGAACAAAATAGTAATAACTCAATATCATATTCAACACTAAATCGACAAAATTTGGTTATTAGTCAGAAAGTTAGAAGATTATAAATTAATTGGATACTTTTCCAAATTTAGGAAGTAAAATTATAATATAAAAGAAATATATTTAAAAGTAAAATTGAAGCATGACCTAAACGCTACATCTAACAGAAAACGTGACGTTCAGATTCTTTATGTACACGTGTCAGTTCATGCAAGCGAGTTTTCAAATTTTGACCAAAGCTCCATTTTCACGTGAGCCAACTAAAGTTATAATTTTATTAAATAAATTTATACATTCAAACTAACTTATGAGTTCGATCTTTCGTAACTTTATTAAAAATTTGTTATTTGTAAACAAATAAATGTGTTTTGTTTTATGAATTTATGGACTTTTATTAATCTAGATAGCCTGAATCTTTAGATTTTGATAATTATAAAATATTAAAGTTATCTTTAGATAATTGTGTTTGTACATCTATGTCATTAAAATCCAATGATCTGCAAACTAATTTCATAAATTGGGCATTTATATTAGGCTACTCTACTTTAAAAGTTGGCTCTCACAATTAAAGTGAATAATTTGAATACATAGATTTTGTTTTTTTTCTAACATATATTTATGTCGGTTGAGTTGTTGCTCTCGTTGTGTCAATTAGTCTCATCTTCTACCTCTTTTTCTACTACTTATATCTTAAAAACTGTCAACTTAATTATCATTATCATCTTATTCCAGCCACTTGTAGCAAAGTCATGGGCCAAATTAGTGGTTGGGCCTATTGAGCCCAATTATAAAGCCCATTATTCCCATCTGAAAAGATAATCTTGGAAGAAGTGAAAGTTTTGGAGTGAAAAAACTGATCTAAAAGACAGTTCATCATGCAGTTATCCGAATCATATCTGACAAAATAGACGTAATGACAAATATACCCTTCATTGTACACTAGTTTTTGAGTAAAATTCATTTTAATTCGAAGAAAATTAGAGTTTTGTGTTTATGGTTTAAAAAATTAGAGTTTAATTTTGATATAATTTAAAGAGATATAAAATTTAGTTTATATGATTTTAAAAACTATAATTTAATCTTTATAGTTTGATAAAATCTAAAAATTAGTCATTGTTGTTTCAAATCGTTAAATAATTAAGTACATGAAAGTTAGTTATTCATATTTCAATAATGAAATAAATGACTTATATAACAAAAAAATCATATCATTTATGCATGAATAGTGAACTTTCATATATTTAATACGTCATAAATTACATACAATAAAAACTATATTTTAAGTTTTATAAAATCAAAGGGACTACATTATAATTTTTACAACCACAAAAATTAAATTCTATCTATTTTCAAATCATAGAGACTTAATTTTAAATTTCTTCAAACTATATGAACCCAACTTTAGTTTTTAAAACTAAAAGAATTAAATTTTAACTTTTTTAAAACTATATAGACTAAATGTATATTTTACCCTACCTTTTATTAGGAAATATGTGATCTTCTTACAAAATAATTATAAATATAGATAAATTTTTAAGTATTTGCATCAATAATCATTAATATTGTATTTGCGTGTATAGTCATTGGTAATAATATTGTACTAATAAATACTCATTAATACGATATTATGTATTATTAATCTAGTATTATAGGAAAGTATTAATATCAATGAATAAAATTACTAAAACAAATTAAGTAATATATTTATAGTTATTTTCTGAATTTGAATAAATTATTAACATTTTTATAAGATATATACCCATTGTTGATACATTTGAAGCAAAAAAACAAAATTCCACACGTAAAAATTGTAATGTCTGATTTTTGTTTTCCATTGAGTGGCCTAAAATAAGAAAAGAAGGCATTTAGGTCATTTCGATGCCTAGTCCTAGAAAGGTTAGGTGAGAGCTCATATTTTTGTTATGGTAAATTGTATTTTTATTCGCTTAGTTATATTCAAATTGATACATGTCTTTTTTTAGTGAATGGTTGGTTGATATGAAAATTAGTTTCAACATTTGGTTTTGAATGATTTAATGACTAAAATAGATATAGATTTTATTATTAGGTTACCCCTCACCCACAATTGTTATAAATAAAAATTTGTGATTTCATATCAAAATCAATGTGAATAATTTACTTAATTATCTTATAAAGATGGTGAGATCTCGTCATTTTTTTAATGTAGAATTTTCAACGATAAAAACTTTAAAATTAAACTTTATTGAGACAACTTTTAATTTCTCTTTACAATGAATGGATTAATAAATAGCTATTCAATTCATGTTTCCACTCATAAAAATGATAAAACGTTATGATTATAGTTTTCGAGGAAACATTCCGTCATACAATCATATCAACATCACGAGTCCTTCGCAGTATAGCACATTTCACGTGATGCAAAGAGGTTACATTATGATTTCACGAGATGTTTAAGTCAGTTCAGTTAAAGATATTTCACTATAAAAATGTTAAAAAATTAAAATTTACAAAATGAACGACAAGTTATTTATCTTTATTCTTTTTTATTTGTCCATTCTTAATAAACGCAAAACATATTACATACAAAAGTATATTTATATGTTTAATAAATTTAATGGAAGAATAAAAAATGATTAAACAAGCCAATCAAAGAGTAAAAAAAAATATCAAAATGGTATGAGGTTTTCATTTTTTGTTCATGAAAATTTTCAATACTTGACCACATGCATGGAAATTGAAAGGTAGCATTATTTAATGAATTTGCATAAAAGGAAAAGATAATTTATATAATTATTTATTAAAAAAAGAAAAAAGATGTTTAATTAAATTGATGGCGATGGATCAATCGTTGATTACACGTATGTAAACATAAAGCTAGAGAGACAAACCCATCATTTTAGAGAGAGAAAGAAACAAACTCAACAAACATTATTATTATTATTATTTTAAAAAGTTTTTTATTAATTAAAAATTCATTAATTAAATTTTAGTGGATACTTTACCAGATTTCACGTATTCATCTCCCTCCTAGAGAGACAAAGAACCTATCTTGGAGGCACAAATTTAGTCCAAATAACACAATTTTTTCTCTTGGTTTTGAAAAAGTTTCAAACTTTGAAACTTAATTTAATGCATTCTTATTCTTAGATAAGCTACTAATCAAACTTTTTAGTGAAAGAAAGTCATTAATCAATTCAATTAGGATTTGTTTGGAACAAAAAAAATCCAATCAAATATATAATATTTTACTGCTAAAAGATTGAGAAAGTTGAAATCCATGTACTACAATTTCATAAAAGTTAAAAAATAATATTTATAGTTCATAAATTTAAGCGAATGTGATAGTTGGTTATTAACATGTCAATAACAAGATATAAATTACCAGTTAATTTGATTTAAAAAAAATTAGCACATATTTATCACAAGTATTAACAATAAGAATTAATTTTTTATATTTATCAAATTGTAGAAAATAATATATATATTTCATGATTGTCCGAGCCACTTTCGTGCACCTCGACTAATATCACGGGACATACTTAGATAGCCATCATGGATTGAACCACTTAAAAGTCCTCTTTGATCAATTGAACTACTCTATAATGATTATAGATATAAAAGGGCTATGAAAACTTTGTAGAGCTATTAAATTGAATTGTAATCGTGTTATTGAATTGAATTATTATCGAAAAATAAAATGATCGTGTCAGTGAATATTGTCGATTTAAATGACAATTTATTTATGAATTAATTTTTTAATTTTTTTATATCTAAAATGTTGTAGGTAAGAAAATATATAGGTTTATATTTATATATGTATATATATATATATATATATATATATATTATATTATTGAATACACATAGCATGTAAGTAACAGCTGTGTCCAATCTCTCAACTTGATAAATACCCTTCTTTCCTACCTTAATTAGATTTTTGACCCTTCTCTTTCATCTACCAAAATTTCTTTCTCTGTAAAAAAAAAACCAGAGCTACGGAGCTCTCCCTTTCCTCTCTAATGGCGGACTTCAAACCCTAATTCCTTTCTCACCTTCCTTCTGCATATCATCCCGAAACAATGATGCCCGTTTCCCCATCTTCTCCAAAACCCCTTCTCTGGTTCCTTTTCTCTTTCACCCTTCTCTCCCTCTCTGTTTCCTCTCACAGTGACGCCCAGCAACTGATTTCCTTCAAATCTTCACTTCCGAATCCAACCCTCCTTCAAAACTGGGTTTCAAATGGCGACCCATGTTCTTTTTCCGGTGTTACTTGCAAGGAAAACAGAGTTTCCGCCATAGATTTGAGCTTTGTGGCTTTGAGCTCTAATTTCAGCCGTGTTTTTCCTTTGCTTGCTGGTTTAGAGCGTTTGGAATTGATTTCGCTGAAATCTACTAACCTCACTGGCTCCATTTCTGTGCCTGTTGATTTCAAGTGTAGCTCTATGCTTTCTTCTCTAGATCTGTCTTTCAATGCTCTGTTTGGCTCTGTTTCTGATGTTTCTAATTTGGGGATTTGCTCAAATCTGAACTCGCTTAATGTTTCTTTTAATTTCTTTGATTTTCCCCCAAATGATTCTGCCCATCGATTGAAGCTTGATTTGCAGATTCTTGATCTTTCTTCGAATAGGATTGTTGGGTCGAGATTGGTTTCGTGGATTTTTGGTTCTGGGTGTGGGGATTTGAAGTTCTTGGCATTGAGGGGCAACAAAATTAGCGGCGAAATTGATTTCTCGGCGTGTAATAAACTCGAGCATTTGGATATTTCTGGCAACAATTTCTCTGTGGGTATTCCGGCGTTTGGCGATTGCTCTGTTTTGAAACATCTTGATATTTCCGGCAATAAGTTCACCGGCGTCGTCGGAAATGCTCTGTTTTCTTGTCAGCAACTCAGCTTTCTGAATCTTTCGAGCAACCATTTTCAAGGCCCAATCCCGTCCTTTTCGTCGTCGAGTTTGTTGTTTCTTTCCCTTGCTAACAACGATTTTCAGGGGGAGATTCCTGTTCCTGTTGCGGATTTGTGCTCTGTTCTTGTTGAATTGGATTTTTCGTCAAATAGCTTGATCGGGGCCGTGCCTTCTTCGTTGGGGTCGTGTTCTTCGTTAGAAATTTTCGACATTTCGAATAATAACCTCTCTGGTGAGTTTCCCATTTCTGTTTTTTCGAAAATGATTCGTCTCAAGCGACTCTCTGTTTCGAATAATCAGTTTTTCGGGTCTTTGCCGGATTCGTTATCTTTGCTCACTACTTTGAACTCTTTGGATCTGAGTTCGAATAACTTTTCGGGGTCGATTCCGGCAGGGTTGTGTAAAGGCCCTAAGAACAGCTTGAAAGAATTGTTTCTTCAGAACAATTGGTTGACTGGACAAATACCGGCTACAATTAGTAACTGTTCTGAGTTGGTTTCTCTTGATTTGAGCTTTAACTTCTTAAGTGGAACAATCCCTTCAAGTTTAGGATTACTTTCTAAGCTTAAGAACTTGATAATGTGGTTGAATCAGCTGGAAGGAGAGATTCCATCAGATTTCAAGAACTTTCAAGGGCTTGAGAATTTGATACTGGATTTCAATGAGCTCACCGGGTCCATTCCTGCTGGGTTAAGCAATTGCACCAACTTGAACTGGATATCGTTGTCGAACAACCGGTTGAGCGGAGAGATTCCCACCTGGATCGGGCTGTTGCCGAGCCTTGCCATCCTTAAGCTCAGCAACAACTCGTTCAGCGGTAGGATTCCTGTCGAGCTGGGCGATTGTCGGAGCTTGATCTGGCTTGACCTCAATACCAATCTCTTGAATGGTACGATCCCTTCGAAGCTGTTTCGACAATCGGGTAATATCGCAGTTAACTTCATTACTGGGAAGTCGTATGCTTACATTAAGAATGATGGTAGCAAGCAATGCCATGGAGCTGGAAACTTGCTTGAGTTTGCTGGGATAAGGCAAGAACAAGTTGACAGGATTTCAAGTAAGAGTCCCTGCAATTTCACCAGGGTGTATAAAGGAATGACTCAGCCAACGTTTAACCACAACGGGTCGATGATCTTTCTCGATCTTTCGCATAATATGTTGTCTGGTAGTATTCCCAGGGAGATTGGCTCTGCAAATTATCTCTACATATTGGATTTAGGCCATAACAGACTCTCGGGAGCCATTCCGCATGAGCTCGGCGACTTGACGAAACTTAACATTCTTGTTCTCTCAAGCAATGAGCTTGAAGGATCAATCCCATTGTCTTTGACTGGGCTGTCCTCCCTCATGGAAATTGATCTATCAAGCAATAATCTCAATGGTTCAATACCTGAATCAGCTCAGTTCGAAACGTTCCCAGCATCTGGTTTTGCAAATAACTCTGGTCTTTGTGGGTATCCTCTCCCTCAATGTGTGGATGATTCAATAGTGAATGCTAATTCTCAGCATCAAAGATCTCATAAGAAACTGGCATCGGTTGCAGGGAGCGTCGCAATGGGGCTACTCTTTGCGCTGTTCTGTATATTCGGTCTGATCATAGTTGGTATTGAGATCAGAAAGAGAAGGAAAAAGAAGGATTCTGCCCTTGATTCATATATTGAGAGCCATTCCCATTCGGGCGGGTCGACCGCTGTAAACTGGAAGAAGACATGTGCCCGCGAAGCATTGAGCATCAATCTTGCTACATTCGAGAAGCCACTTCAGAAGCTTACATTTGCAGATCTTCTCCAGGCGACGAATGGCTTCCACAACGATAGCATGATTGGTTCGGGTGGTTTCGGCGACGTATACAAGGCTCAATTGAAGGATGGAAGCATTGTGGCAATCAAGAAGCTGATTCATGTAAGTGGGCAGGGTGACAGGGAGTTCACTGCAGAAATGGAAACCATTGGCAAAATCAAACACAGAAACCTGGTACCTCTTCTCGGCTACTGCAAAGTCGGAGAAGAACGGCTTCTCGTGTACCAGTACATGAAATACGGAAGCTTGGAAGACGTTCTACACGACACGAAGAAGGGTGCGATCAAACTTAATTGGGCTGCAAGAAGGAAGATTGCCATTGGAGCTGCAAGGGGACTGGCTTTCCTACACCACAATTGCATCCCTCACATCATTCACAGGGACATGAAATCAAGCAATGTCTTATTGGATGAGAATTTGGAAGCCAGAGTTTCAGATTTTGGAATGGCAAGACTGATGAGTGCCATGGACACCCATTTGAGTGTCAGCACGTTAGCCGGAACGCCCGGTTACGTCCCGCCCGAATATTACCAAAGCTTCCGGTGTTCGACAAAAGGCGATGTTTACAGTTACGGTGTCGTTTTGCTCGAACTCTTAACAGGAAAGCGACCCACAGATTCTGCTGATTTTGGGGATAACAATCTCGTTGGATGGGTTAAACACCATGCCAAGTTGGACATAACTGACGTATTCGATCCCGAGCTCGTGAAGGAGGATCCAAGCCTTAAGATAGAGCTTTTAGAGCACTTGAAGGTAGCCGTTGCTTGCTTAGACGATAGGACATGGCGGCGTCCAACAATGATCCAAGTGATGACGATGTTCAAGGAAATCCAAGCTGGATCAGGGATGGATTCGGTATCTTCAACCGGTACCGATAGCGAAGTATTCAGCATCGACATGGTAGACATGAGCTTAAAGGAAGTACCCGAAGGCAAGTAATAGAGAAGGGAGAACTCAAGATATTTCATTTTTGTGGGGAAGGTGGAGAAGATGAAGAAATTTGCAGCTCTAAAATTTTAAATTTTTTCTTGTTTTCCACATTAAGATAAAATGCAGCTGCTAGTGCATTTCTACCAATTGAATGTATGTAATCTTTGTTGTTGTACACATAAAAGTTGGTTAAAACATTTTCATAAAAATGTGTATATAAACAGTTTCTTTGAGTTATGCTTTCTTTTTGGCTGTTTATATAACATGAAATCAATGGATCATGTTCATTTGAAAAGGAGCTACACCATGGTGGGGATTAAGTAGAGGATTCTTTTGGCCCTTTTTTTAACTTTTTTTTTTCTCATCTCAATTACTTCCCTAAACTTATCTGAATAGTTTTTGTACTTTCGTTTGGGTTATTCACTATTTATTCTCTCATCAATTATCATTCATATCTTTGGTAATTAATATTCATTTTTTTTATAATCACTTTTCATTTTTCCATAATCAATATTTTATTTTCCTATATGATCGTACCTTACAAATAGATAATGATTCCTGGCATAATCATTTTATGAACTCTGATTTTAGATAACAATTTACCTATAATATTTTCTTCACCTCAAGCATAAATAATTATTTTTATTGTCTTTCTATTCTTTTATAATCATTTCATTCTTCTTGCTCTAAAATAACAATAAAAAGAAATTTGCAGAGCTCTAGTGATATCTTATATAATTCAATAATCTAAGAGATTACAGATTTGAATTCTTTGTCTTTAATTATTGTTGAATAAAAACAACAATAAGAATAAAATTTTATTTTATTTATTTATTTAAGGGCGGAAGAAATATCACTCGTAAATATGAAACAATTGATAACCACGGTAAAAGTTTGGCAAACATTTTATGAGGGTTTGGTTTAGACTATTGTTTAAAGTTAGCTTTAGTGGCTCAATGGAAGTTTAGTTTCCAAGCAACTTCTAGTTTTAGGTAAATAACTATTATCGACCATCGTTTTTCGGCGACTTTTGATTCTTTTATAATATGATCCAATCTAAATTTTCAATTTTTACAATTCTATAATCTATGCTAGATTCTTCTCTTTTAAAAGTCATTTAATTGCAAGTCTAGAAATCATTAAATTGGTCTACATGAGTTGAGCTTTAGCATTTGAATGCTACTACTTAACATACACTTTTTGGACCATTTCTAAAAGGATAAAATTGTCATAATTACAAACTCCTACCCCCTCAACTATTAGTCTCTTACCTTGTACACTCAAAATTTTCTCTCTCTTCTTATTTAATTAGTTTTAATATGAGAATAATAAAATAATAATTATGTGAGTAAACTATTTAGTTTTGTCTCTTTTTCCATGGACAGTGTGCATCACACATGCTCGTGACCCAGAAAGCAGAATATTATATAATCCATCCTTTCTATTTTGGAAAATGTGTCCCCTCATTTTATTATTAACATTTTTTAAAAGATTTTTATTTTATTTAAAAAATATTACAACCATTTTATTTAAATCCAATGGTTCTCCCAACTTAACTTGTTTGATTTTTTAGCTTCTCAACAAAAAAAAAAACTTGTTTGATTTTTTTTTTTTTCTTTTTGAGATTTTTATTTATAAGATTTAATTAATTATTGATTAAATAATAAATAGGATTTTTTTTATATTTTAAATTCAACACTATTTTAGAGTTAAAGATTGGAACATGTGATATCTTGATTAAAAATTTATATATCTGGTCAATTTTCATTTTGAGTTATTCTTTGTTAACAAAGACTACAATGTTTTAAGTGTTTTTAAAGAACTATGATCAAATGATTTTTGCAAATCCAACAAAATTGATCAAAAGACTTCTAAACATTAATGTAACTGGTTTCTATGAAAGATTGAGGAACACCAAAATAAAATGTTTAAATTGTTTAGACCAAGACTAAATAAACGAAATGTGAGAATTAAGATTCCCTTTGACAACAATTTTATTTTTAACAAAATACAGACAGTAAAAAAAATGTTAATAAAATTTTCAAATACAAATACGCACTAAAACTTTTGAAGCTAATAAATAGGATAAACCAGTTCGTTAGAAAATATTTTTAAAATATTTAAGATAGTTATGTCATTTCGTTTTCCAATTGGATTGGATCCAAGTGAAACCAGCTGGGTGACATTTTTGACTTTTTTTTAGTGACCATTCCAAATATTAAAAACTGAAGGGAGTATTTAATTGGGCATTTAATTTAACTGATTTTGAAAGGTCATTTTAGTTTATTGGATTTTATATTATTTAATTTTATTGTTTTTGTTTGATTTTTGTAAAGGCACTCTTCATTGCAAAGTTTCTTGCTTTTTACCAATTTTTTTTTTTACAAAAACATTAATTTAGATGCATATTCATAGAAGCATTTATTCCCAAATAATATATTGTTGGAGTAGCTCAAATAAAAATGTTAAAACTAAAATACTCATTTTAGTTATTTTTTTCTTTCTTTGAGAATATACCATTTGATAATTTAGAAAGAAGGAGATTAGTATAATAAAATTATGGGAAATAGAAACAAATGTGCACTTTAAATAAAATAATTAAAAAAATGTCTACTTTCTTTTAAGTTTTAAATTAGTGTTAAAAAAAAATCTAACTGGAGAGATAATTAAATCGACCCCATGATACCTCTAGGTTAGTTTTGGTTGTTTTAATATTCAAATAAAACAATTAAATAATAAACAAATATAGGTCAAATCCAGCTACTTAAAATCAGGGAGAGAATATCTCCTTATCTTATTATCTACGATTTTTTATTTAAAATTTTTAGTTTTAGATTTTCCATAACCTAGTTTTGATTATCTTTAAAGAAAAAAAAAACCAATATCAATTCACATCTCATGATTTCCTATTTCCTATCCACTATTTTACAATCAATCTTAAAAAAAAAAAAAAAAAAAAAAAGATTTTGATCTACGTTTCTTCAAAGTTTTGTGTCGACCACTCGAAAATCTCAGAACGAACCCACCTTTTTCACCTCGTAGATCGACGTTTGTTCAGTGTAGCAATCGATTTCCACCCACAGGTTGTGATGGTGCGCTTCAGTCTTTTTAATGGGATTCAAGGTGCAAAAGGAATATGGATTTTAGGGCAGTTGATTATCGCCGATCCCTTTCACAAAACAGTCGACAATGAAAGTCACAACCACAACAACTGTGCAGCCATCACGGTTGCATTCAACGGTAATTGGGACAGAAGGGAAGCGTACTCAAACTACAAGACAAGAGTGATCGAAGACACCGCATTTTCCCAACTTTTAGCGTCCACCAGAGCGACCCTTGAGTTGAACCCGAGCTACACAATCGGGGGCATGGTGCCATACAAAAATGGGTTTGTCACTAATATACACATACTTCATCATAGTACATAGAACAAGGGACACAAACCATAAAGTAAGCTTATTTTAACTTGGCAATTCAATCATAAACTAAACCAGGTACAATATCAATAATAAATTAGGTTCTTCCCTCAATCATTAAACTAGGGGTGGTAAACTAGTGTAATAAACTACAAAGCAACTAAGATTTCATACACACATATACATATTACGTACATAAACAATTAAGTACCGCATCACATTTTTGCTTCCGTTATATATATATCTTAATAACACGAACAGACATATTACGTACACAAACAATTAAGGATCATAACATTTTTCTTGATTTACATTGTACATAGGGGGCATGCAACATTATTCATGATCTACCTATACAATTTTCACAACACTATTTATGATCTACATATATTAACATATCCCTACATATATGACGCATGTAAGTTTAAAAAAATAAATCAGAAGAAAATATATTCCTACATATGTGGTTGTTTATCTTTCCTCAATTGTGGTGGTGCAGCATTTTAAATAGCAATAGAATATTTAAAAAGAATCATAAGAAAAAAATCAAAAGAAAAAAATCAGAAAAAAAAAAAATCAAATCCTAACAAACGAGTATTAAAGATAAAATAGATTAATCAATTAAAATAAGAGATTAAGATTGAGAGTCGAATAGTCCATCATTTTAAAATAAACTAATTAATTAATTCAAGATAAATAAAGTAGACATTTATTTAAAATTTAAAAAAGTAGATATTTTCTTAATTATTTTCCTAAATTAAGATATTTACCTAGGTAACCCTAAAATTAAACTATTATAAGATTTTAGTCACAGGGCTTCTTCAAACAACCATACATGATTTTACCATATTGAAATTTTAATGGCATTTAATTTAGTTGATCATGATATTCTAGCTTCTTTAAAAAGTAAAATATATATCAACCACCAATCTTAATATTTATTTGATAACGAAAACTTGTGGAAACTTAAAAAGTCAATTCTACTTTCAAAACAAGCTGAAGGAATAAGGGAAAACTTGATTGAAAGAAGACCTAATTAAAATTTGTTGATATAAAAAATTGAGTGAAATCTGTTGAGATATGTTTTGAAATGTTGGATGTCCAACCATTACTTAGAGGCGAGGTCCATTGTGAGGGTTCGAGGACAACATTCTCAAAACCTAGACAAATACATATAAACTTTATGTATTTTGGTTTATTTTGTAATAATATTTTTATGATGGTACACTATATAAATTTTGTTAAAACTCTAGTATTAGTTTATCGACATTTTGTATTCTTATCTTCAAATTAAATTAATAAAACTCTTATTTGTTCTACTCGAAAATATAGCTACCACATCGTTAGTAAACCATGTAAATTCTGTGTGTTCTTCTTTCACGTTTTTATAATTTATTTTTTAAATGTCGTTGAGGCTTTCATAACAATTACTTTTAGTAGTAGAAAAGTGTAAAAATGTTAATTTATTCATTGATTGAAAATAACAATTATATATACCGTAAAAAAGAACGTATCATGTATGATTTAATTACTAAATTTGAATCATTTTCTTTTAATTATACTAGAAGAGTAAACATGAGTTGAGTTAGATTATAGTTCATTGTAAAGTTATCTTAATCAAATATTGTCAAAGAAATATATAAGAAACTAATTCTTAAATATGTGGTCAATATGAATTGTATATATAATTTTTTTATTTTTTAAGCACTCTTTTAATCATTAGGTCCATCTATAATTATACATTATATATATTTATCCTTGGAAAAAAAAAACGGGGACACTTATCCTTAGAAAAACAAAAAATGACCAAACTTTGTTAATCCATGAAAATAATAAATTAAAAAAGGCAGATTTATATGCATGTCATTCTTTTCTCCTTCCATTTTTTAACGTTTCTTTTAATTATTGCTTCAAAAAGAAATGTGTTTCATTTCCTTGTATATTATGGCTTACTATTAGAGTGGGGTCGTAATATTATCCAAAAATATAAGAATAAAAAAGAGATTTTAGAAAAATATAATATATGTACAAAAAACGAAAACTTTGTGTAACTAATTATTTTCCTTCACCTTTTCATGAGTGTATTTATGTTTTTGTTCTTCATCCCTTTTATATTATGATAGGAAAATATTCCATATGCACCAAACTTATAGACCTTTTGCATTCTTTTAATAATAAAATACTGCTGTTAATTTACAACATATAAACATATATAAGAGCTGGGTTCTAAAATTATATACGAAAAAAATTTAGTACACAATTTTTGAAAAAATGGTAGGAATTCAAACTAATTTCTTCTTGATCATATGTATTGTAAATTGAACTATATTAAAAAGACAAACAGAAAAAAGAAGGAAAAAAAAAAAAATTAAAGGAAAAACAAGTGTTAAAAAAGATCAAGGGAGAGTGAATGTAAAAGTCTGACTCCAAACAGTGTCTTGTTTTTCCTTCTTTGAATGAGATATTAATTTGTAAAATATATAACAAGTGGACATAAATTTAGGTATAATTAAGCATGAGATGCTTCATTACTTAGGTTGAATTATTTATTATTTCTTTTTTTTTTTTTTTGAAACAGGATGGATTATTGACAACAAATAGCAACAAGCTTAAGTAAATTTTATATTTATGGTCGAGAAGTAATGAGTTGGAATCTCACACTATCAATTGTAGTTTAATTTTTTCTTTATAAAAAAATTAGCTTCTCGATTACTAAATTTCAAACTTTTTTAAAATTAACAATTGAATTAACTAGAAATCAAATTCATAATCTCTTAATTACATGTCATCGAGAGTCTACTTTTTTCTTTTTCTTTTTTATCAATTTCAAACAATTTTAAAAAATTACAAAAAAATATATTGATATATAATATTATATATACATATATATATAACCCCATAAATTAGAAAACAGCTAAAAGAATAGGGTGATTATCGTACAGATTCGGATTTTAATGCACCTATCTTATGAATTTAATATTCCACCTGCCAATTACATTTATTAATTAATGCACCTCATTTTACATTTTAGATTGAAGAATTTAAATTTATGAAAGATTGATTATAAGTGATGTAAATTGAACTAGTGCGTTAATAAAGTTGGGGAATTGAACTAGTACGTCATTTATCAAATAGAAATA
This sequence comes from Sechiopsis laciniata, assembly GCA_037833695.1. Taxonomy (NCBI): domain Eukaryota; kingdom Viridiplantae; phylum Streptophyta; class Magnoliopsida; order Cucurbitales; family Cucurbitaceae; genus Sechiopsis; species Sechiopsis laciniata. The sequence continues at coordinate 3,584,274 of JBBMKA010000026.1, forward strand.
GTGATTTTCGAATTGAAGTCTAATTAATGTTGAATTAAAAAAAAAAAAAAAAAATATTTGTTCTATTTTTTTTTTTAATTAATGAGAAATAAAAAATAAATTAGAAAAGATCGTCACGTGTGGGGAGAATATAAAATAAATATAATAATGAGAGAGGGGAAAAAAGATAATAAAATGTGGGACAGGGTAAGAGAAGAGAATCATGTGGTGGAGAGAGGGGGAAGGAGAAGAATCAGAAAACAAACAGGCGTTGGTTGGGCGACACGTGGGCCAATGCCCCACTTCGACATGTCGGACCTCTTACCCTACAACGTCGTCTTCCTATGGCGGTGCTGTCGTTTTTTCGTACTCTTCCTTTATCTCCATTCTCCACCCTCCGATTCTCATCGCAACCATTTCATCCGGCCCCACCTGTTGTAAAATATCTACACTCGACCACACCCGATTACAACTATACCCGCATTATTTTATTTTTTTTGAAATTCCACTATATCCGCATTATTAAAATAAACATTTTCGTCGCTAAATTTTTTATTCAATTTTAATCTACGATTCAAAAACTAAAATTAATTCATGTAATAAACTTGAAATTAAATATTAGATAGTGTGGACATCCATCTCAAAATTAATTGGTAATGAGAGGAATAGTTTATCTACCTTTTAAACACTTGAAAATATCCTCACTTTATCAAGGTGGAATTCACAACACAATATAAACAAGCATAAAAAATGACCATGTTTCTAAAACTTTCTTCAGGAAAAGAGTTGTTCTTTTTAAAAAAAAAAAAATATATATATATATATATATATAAAACACAACAAAAACCTTTTATAAGGATCAATTTTTAAGTTGTTTTTCCATACAAATACTGAAATCAAATATTAGAAAACTTAGCAACCAAAATGGAAAAAATAAACCCAAAATCCTCGTACAAAATAGTTTTATTTTTGTTTATATTTAAGAGGCCTCTTGACTTAAAAGTATTTAATAAGTTAATGTAATTGTTCATTTTTTTTTTTTTATATTGTTTGTGATAAATACCTACCTCATTGGATATTTTCAAACTTTATTAAACTACATATTATGGGTTTAAAAATGTTGAATAAACTAAAGTATTGTTAAAAATAAAATTTAAACGTCTAATTACTTATTTTAACATTTTCAAAAGTTGGAGGCCTGATACACAAAGCTGAAAGGTTCAATTGAGATTGATTATATTTTAAATTTAGCTTGTGATATAATATTTAGAGAGTGTTACATTTAAAGTGTTGATAAGAAACAAAGAAAAAGTATTTCGATGTCACGGTGTAGGGACGGGTCAGTGGTATCCCACGTATAGGGGAGCGAAGCTCCGATTTTCCGATTTAAAAAAAAAAAAAAAAAAACCAAAAAAATCCATAACTTAAAAAGATAATCACAAGAAGTCTTATAGCGATTTAAAAAAAAAAAAAGAAAAAAAAAGGTCTTATAGCAAAATGTATAAGTTAATAAACGACCAATATTTAATTATCATGTGTTGTTTTTAAAAATCTAAAAAATTGCAAATCTAAACACTTATTTATAAATTAATTTTATATAAATATTTTCTTACAACTAAATATTGTAAAATCAAATAATTTGTTAGATTAAATAGTTAACATATATTATTTATTTATTTATTAGTACAATTTAAGTCTGATAACCATTTGAATGTTTTTTTTTATTTTTGAAATTTAAGCCTACAACAATTATCTTATCTTATGTTTTTTCTTACTTCGATATCTACTTCTCACCTATATTTGTAGAAACCAAACCAAAATTTGGAATAAAAAAAAAGCTTCCAAAATTTTATTTTTATTTTAAAAGTTTGTTGATATTCACCTACTTTTTTTAAAAAAGATGGATACATTATAGAAAAGATATAACACATTATAAAAAAAATTGAGTAAAAATAGATTTAAATTTCAAAAACCAAAAACAAAAAACCTTATAATTATCAAACGAGCCCTAACTATTCATTTACTATTCAAAATAATTATTAATTTATAGCCACTCAAAATAACTCTTGACTTTTAAACACCAATTCTAATCATTTTTTAACTATTCATTTTAAACCTATATTCAAATAAGACATTGTCTCGAACTTCTTTATAAAAAAAATTACAAATGCTAATTTTTTTAAAATGAAATAAATAAGAGTAAAATATCAATTTTAAAAATCAAATTCATCAACGTAGAGTTAAATTGAATTTTTACCGAATAATAAAATCATTCAAAAAAAAAGAAAAAAAAGTAATGTCTGAACTATGTGTCATCAAAGATAAATAACCTAGTGGGCCCGGAATTTAAAGGAAGATTTTATTTTCAATAATAAATTAAAAAGAACACAAAAAGAAAAACAAAACAGAATCCCGTGTATCTGACATTGCCGTTGTCTGGGAATTTCATTCACAAAAAGAGCGAAGATTCTAACTGTAAACGGAACGGACTCCACCATCAACTTTCTTAAAAATTGACAATTTTTTTTTACTGAAATTAAAATGTTAATCATAAACAACTAAAATGTTAAAAACAAAAAAACAACAAAATTTACCCTATACTTCTACATATCCTTATTTTTTTTAATCCATGAATATTCTGTACACGTGTGAATTATTTTCATTAAACATGAAACCGCCACTCTAAATTCAGCTTGTAACTTTTTGATTTAAAGTCTTTATGACTACTTGGTTATCTATGATAGTTATCATTAAAATTCAATGTGTTTTATTAGTTTTATTTTTATTAAGGGTTTTTATTTTTATTTTTATTTTATTTTTATGTGGAATATAAATATGTAAAAAAAATTATACATGATTTAAACAGTGTGGTTATACCTTAAGCCCTCGTAGGTTTAGAAACAAATAATATATTTTAAAAAAATGTATATTTCTGTGTACAAATGATAACTTTCAGCTCAAGAAAAAAGAAATAACAATAATAATAATACTAATAACTGTTAGCCTTCCAAATACCCTCAATGTCGATGTATAAAATAAAAGGCATAACTATTTTCGGTTTTAATGCAAATTTAAATTAGTAATAACTTTTAAAATTCAATTTTAATTCATAAACTGTGAGGTTTGTATCTGAATTTTCAGAAAAGCTTAAAATTAGTCTCTATAAAAAAATAAAAAAAAATTATGTATTTTTCTTTTAAAAAATTACCATCTTCCTTTACAAATTTTTAAAATGTGATTATATTATGTATTTGATTGCATTAAAATTATTAACATCGTTGAACAAATTTTGATTATATTGGCTTCAAATTTACTATCTAAGGATCAATTTTAAGTTTTTTTTTTTTTTTCTAATATAAGGACTAAAATTGGACTTTTGAAAATTCAAAACTAAAATGGAACAACACATCAAAATTGAGTGGCTAAAATTGAAAGTTCAAAAATTAAAATAGAACAAAGGTTAAATATCAAAGGCCAAAATGATATTTTACCCAAATTATTAAAAAAGCACATTTTTAATAGGAAAATAACGGTTAAATTATAACATATAAACATTAAAATTATGTCAGTAGAAGAAGAGGTCAACGGGTTGATATATAACTTGTATATCTGATAGTTTATACCCTAAATAGTGCTGAATTAATAAAAATAAAAAATTTAAGTAATTTAAGTGAAAATATCATTTTAATCTATATATGCTAAATTTTTAATGTTATTTTGACAAAAGAAAAAAGGTTTTATTATTATTTTAAAATTAATAATACATGGTTAAAAGTATACATTTAAAATACACAAATCGGTAAGCAGAATAAATTTTAAAGAAATCAAAATAAAACAATTGATATATTATTTAAATTTAAAAAATAGTAGAAAATGACAAGGTTTTATTGTTTATTATGATCGAAGATACAGAGCGAGAGTGTGAGTGACGCGCCAGAGAGTTGTCAATTGAAGGGACGAAAATCGTGTACGGGCAAAGACAGCAAATTTTCGGTATGAGCGATTTTTGTCTCCCTGTTACTCTTGTCTTTTGACCGTCTCCAAAATTTTTGTGCCAACAATTTTAATTTGTTTGTTCGTTTTTGTTTTTAAACACACAGATTGAGAGAGATTTTATGGTAATGAATTTGAAAATTAATATAATTCATAGCAAATTGGTCCAACCTTCTGAAATAATATTCATGAACATAACTGGATTAGTAACTTGTATTAAGTTAAAAGTTTAGTTTTTCAGCATTATAAATATTAAAAAAAACCTATAAGAAAGATTCCAAAACATATGAAAAATATTTGGATGAAGATTTAATTTGAGAAGTTATTTTTAATAGTTAAAAATCGAGAAGTTACAAAAAAAAAACTCATTTTAATGTTGTTTCATTGTAGAAAAGTAGGAGACAATATATTTTTTGAATGTGAATATGAAACGAGGAATTATTTTGAACAATTAGAAATGAATGATTAAAAATGAGTGATAAGAAATGATGAATTATTTTCTAATAATAACAAAGATGAGTTATTTTAAATAGTTAAAATAGTTCGATTAAATATGGTTTCTCAAGAGTAAACAATAATCTATAAATTCTTCATAAAATCAACCAAACAAACATACCCATGAAAATCTCTTAGAGTGAAATTGTTAGGTGTCAGAGATTCAATCAAAGAAAGTTTTAGCGATTTAACCTATTAGATTAATCAAATTCATAAAATAATTATAAATATAACCATCTTTAAAAATTAGCAAGCGTAATCATTGGTATTCGTATTATTATTAATATTATATTAATAATATATAATATTGTACTAATGAGTATTTATAATATATTATTAAAATTTATTAATGCATGCAAATATTTGTAATTTTTTATATATTTATAATTAGTTTGTGAAAAAATTATATATTTTAATTTAAAAAAAAAAATCAAACTAACAAATAATATAATAAATCTATTTATTTATTTTCTTTGCCATAATTACCATATTTACTAAAAATGACTATAATTAAAATAAGTCTGATTTTTATTTATTTATTTTTTTTTAAGCCATTAAAATAAGCTTTTTTTTTTTTTTTTTTTTTTTTTTTTTTAAAAACAACAAAATAAAATTGATAAGGTTTAAAAAAACGAAAAACTTAATATGATAA